>JAAGEH010000058.1:2791978-2806021 GCA_011751065.1 Lasiurus cinereus
CCTCTCTGTAAAAAATCAATAAAATATATTAAAAAAAAAAAGTCAGAAACATCGATGAGAGAGAGACATCGATCAGCCGCCTCCTGCACACCCCACACTGGAGATGTGCCCGCAAGCAAGGTATATGCCCCCGACCGGAATCGAACCCGGGACCTTTCAGTCTGCAGGCCCACGCTCTATCCACTGAGCCAAACCAGTCTCGGCCATCTGTAACTTCTTTGGGCTGAATGTAAACCCTTTCCTGTGATAATCTTTTCAAATATGTATATATACTTTATTTCAGAGGGGAAGGGAGAGGGAGCGAATCATCAATGATGAGAATCATTGACTAGCTGTCTTCTGCATGGCCCCTACTGTGGGCTAAGCCCGAAACCAGGACATGTGTCCTGACCGGGAATCAAACCATGACCTCTTGGTTCATAGGTCAACACTATAAGCCACACCAGTGGGCTGGAAAATTGTTTGAGGTATATAGGAGATTGTGCCAGCCATGGGGCATACCCAGTCTGGTGGCAGTCAAGGTCCACTATTGGTGGATAGTGTGCAAAAGGCCCAGGGGCGGGCCATCCTTTGGCAATTTAAAGAAAGACTAGCCTAGGGTCCCTGACCTGTAAAGTTTACACATCAAAGAAGGGTCTTAGTCCAATAGGACAAATTGGGGTGGGCAGGGTGGAGCCTAAGGGACAGAGGTCAGATTGAAAGTGGGGTTACTGCCCTAGCCAGGTTTACTCAGTGGATAGAGCGTCAGCCTGCGAAGTGAAGGGTTCCGGGTTCGACTCCAATCAAGGGCACATGCCTGGGTTGTGAGCTCCATCCCCAGTGTGGGGCATGCAGGAAGCAGCCGATCAATGATTCTCTCTCAGTATTGAAGTTTCTATCTCTCTTTCCCTCTTTCTTCCTCTCTGAAATCAATAAAAATACATTAAAAAAAAGAAAAAAAGAAAGTGGGGTTACTTGGAGCTACTGAGAAGGGGATTTTTGGAGACGTTGATGACATACCCAGCAATGTTTTATTTATCCTCCTGCAGCTATTTGGGAGATGTTAACCAAACTTCTGCTCTCCCAAGGTAGGAAAGCAAACTGGCTGGCGAAAACAGGAGAGGAGGTGGAGCCCTAAGAACTCCACGTGTGTCTCAGCAGATAACTGCACCATAGCAACCGATAAGGTTTTCTCTTTCAGGTACAGCACAAAGAAGTACTGACATCTTAGGCCTGGAGGCTGCTTCTGAGGCGGGAGGGACTCATATCCTGGTTGGTATTCCTGCGGAACGGTGGCTTGAGGTCTGACACAGGCTCGCAGGAGTAGCATGCTTTCTGGATAGTCTCAGGTTATGGGCCCACCACCTGTTTTACCCTGGTGCGATGGATCCAAGGCAACAATTTAAGGGCAGACTTAGTAGTTAGAATTACTAAATAAGGCCTTTTCCATGTGTGCTCTGACCTTGGCCATTCTCCCTGCAGATATTTATTTATACATTTTCTTTTCCTTTTCAATGTATTTTCATTGATTTCAGAGAGGAAGGAAGAGGGAGAGAGAAATAGAAACATCAACAAAGAAAGAGAATCATTGACTGGCTGCCTCCTGCATGCCCTCTATTGAGATTGAGCCTGCAACCCCCAGCATGTGCCCTTGACTGGAATCAAACCTGGGACCCTTCAGTCCACAGGCTGATGCTCTATCCACTGAGCCAAACTGGGTCCGGCCCTGCAGCTTTTTAGATTAAACCCAATCTCCAGTTTGGAAGAATAGTTGATAGAAACACAGATCCTTTGCCCAAATAAAGTTGGAAAATTTCTCTGCTAAATCCTGGCCCCAGAGGGTGAGTGGGTGGTATGCTCAGCCTGGGTCAGCAATTCTGGGGGGAAAATTTGGGGTCTCCTATGGAATATAACCTGGACTCCTCGATGGGTGAGAGGGCAATGGAATGTCAAAGACAAGGACCCCAGAGATCTTTTCACCCCAGCAATGTGAAAGAATCGGCAAAGGAGGTTGGAGGGAGCAAGAGCAGGATTCCAGGATGGAATGGCAACCAGCCAAGAGTGTTCTTGTCTGATGAGGGAAGTTAAGGCCCGAAAGAATTAAAAAATGGAATGTAGGAAGAGTGCCTGTGGGAGCCATCAGGGTAGCCTGGATCTGAGAGGGTGTGTGAAAGTAGTAGAGGAGAGAGGGTAGCCCTCTAAACACAGGCGGCTAAGTTGTTTCTTTGCAGTGAAACAAGGTCCAGGGTTTCCCAGATCATAAACAATACGTCTAATCTCACGTTGAGAATGAAGGAAAGAGGCTGAGAAAATGTGCAGTGTAGCCCTGGCTAGTGGCTCAGTGGGAGAGAGCCGGGCTGTGCACTGAAGGGTCGAAGGTTTGATTCCCCGTCAAGGGCACATACCTGGGTTGCAGATTCCATCCCCGGCCCTGGTAGAGTGTGTGCAGAAGGCAACCAATCTATGTACTTCAGATGTTTCTCTCTCCCCCTGTCCCTACCTCCCACTCTCTCTAAAAATCAATAGAAAAAAGATCCTCGGGTGAGGATTAACAACAAAATGTTGGGAAGGAGGCAGCAGAAAAGGAAGTTACCGACCATGGATCACAACCGGGAGGCCAGGCTGAAACGGAAGAGGATAAGTCGTGTGAAGCGACAAAGTTGGACAGACAGTAAGAAAACACACATTATAACAAAAACAAGATATTCCTTAGATTTGGTATCTTACCCAGGAGCTGCCTAAAATTCCTGTGCTTATGGTTTCTCTCACCTTTTCCGGAGCCCCAAAGTGAGCTTCTTACTCCGGACCGAACCGTGACTTTAAGCCGGGTGCCCCCAACCTACCTGGTCCATGGGGTCTTCTCGGTACCCATTCCCTCCTTTTACTCGTGAGCAAATTTTGGTTTTGGTGTCTCAAGCCTCTCCTTTCTCCCTCCCCTCCCCTTTCCCCTCCCCGTCGCCGTCCCCCCCCGCCCCCCCCCCCCCCCCTCGTTTCCCCGCGCACGCTCAGCAGCCGAGAATCGAAACCACTTTGGAGATAGACTCCAAAGCTTTACTTGTACATACAACCAACAATCCGCCATCTTTGTTCAGGGCATGGTGACTTCCAGTCGGGGAGGAAGCAACCCTAACCTGGTTTCCGGGAGATGCTAGAATAGGGTTAGGAGAGGTTTGAGTTGGAGTCTTCCAATCAGCTCCCCATCTCATCCTCTGGCAGTTTCGGATGGCAACCAGATTTAGTGTGACTACGGTCATTCTCCAAGACTGGCACTGACCGTTTTCACCAAGGGATCGGGGTGGGTTCCAAATGGGGGAGGAGGGGATGGAGGGCACGGTACATCTGCTGTGCCTCACGGCCTCCAGCGGAGTCCCCCTGTTCTGCAGAAGCAGCCGCGGCGGTGCTCCCGCCCGCCAGCAGGTGGGGCTCTGGACGTCCGGATCTACGAAATTGAAGGGGTTTAGGAGCTTGGACTCAGTCTTCGAGGGAGCATGGGCTGGGGATGTTTCCGAGTTGAGTTTAGAGGTCTGAGGGGTGCAATAGACCAAAAACTCAGTTTCCCTAACCAGGAAGTGCCAGGGAACCTAGAAAGGGGAGGGGATTGGGAGCCCCTGTCTAATGTCCTCAACCTTTCCACAGCTCCCGTTCTCTGTCATCGGCTCCCTCAATGGAGTCCACATGTTTGGGCAGAATCTCGAGGTGCAGCTGAGCTCTGCGAGGACCGAGGACACCACCGTGGTGTGGAAAAGCTTCCATGACAGGTCTCCAAGTGGTAGCTTGCAGCACGGACTGGGGCCCTGTTGAAGATGACCTCAAGGCCTTCCAGCCTTCCAAGGCCAGCTGTTCCCCTCTCTGATCTCTGAGTTTCTCTGTATGAGAAGCGGGTTATGCTGGAGGACGATATAGCTAGCAGCCAGGATCAAGGGCAAACTACTAACCTCTCTGCCCTGTTCCCTGGCCTGGACTCATTCTTCCTTCTCACCTTCCTTTCTCACAGCATCACCCTCATTGTTCTGTCATCTGAGGAGGGCACCTCGGAGCTGAGACTAGAGAGACTGCTCCAGATGGTGTTTGGGGCTATGGTGAGACTCCCCCAGGCCTTTTTTGCAAACCAAGGAATCTGAACTCTCTGCATCTTTCTCCTTCAGACCCAGCAGTCCAGCCCCCAGCACCTTTCTCCTCTAAAACCTAGGAATCCTGGCTCCCAGTCCCTCCTCCCGCAGACTCATGAGTCCAGATCCCCTGCCCCTTCTTCCTCAGTCTGAGTCCCAGCCCCTGTTTTTTTCTAAGATGTCCAGAGCCCCTTTTCTCTTATATGGTTCTTCCAGGTTCTTCTTGTGGGACTTGAAGAACTGACCAACATCAGCAATGTAGAAAGACTGAAGAAGGAGTTGAGGGTGAGGCTACTGATATTTGGGGACTATAGTGCCCAGTAGCCCCTGGGGCATCCTGCCTCATGGATTCTTGGGGCAGCTCAGTTTTCTGACCCTGGAGCTAGGCCCACCTAGAAGGGCTACTTTTTTGAGGCGGCAGCAGATTTAGGTACCACCCTTCTCCCTCCGCTAGGCCTGTTACCGCCTCATTGATAGTTTCCTGGCAGACTCGGAGCTCACTGGAGACCTGACCCAATGTGTGGACTGTGTGGTTCCTCCAGAGGGATCCCTCTTTCAGGTATTGGGGAAGCCTTGGGAACTCTTAAACCTGACTTTATGGGCTCATCTCAGTCCTCATCGTCTTACCCCTGGACCATTGCCTCCACCTCTTCCCATCCTCAGGACTTCCAGTCCCACCCCCACCTGGCCCCAGAAGGATCTTTTTACACCCAGAACTGACCCAGCCTCTCCCCTTAGCCCACTCATGGTTTCTACCGCCCCCCCCTCCCCAGGACAAAGCCCCAGCCACTTCCCCAGTTGCCTCGGCGGTCCCACAAATCTCAACAATTTCTCAGTTTCCCTGCCTTAGCATATGTTGTTTCTTCTGTCTGGGGAATCTCTATTTACCTTTTTAAAAATACTGCTCTTGTGGATTCACCAGGTATGGCCACCTCTAGGAGCCTGAAGGTGGTTGATTGTACCTACTTGGCACACAGGACTCAATAAACCATAGCTGCTGCTGTAATTGGCTTCAGCTCCTGCTGGCAGGACAGTAGATGTCTTACCTGTGTCACTTCACGCTGTGACTTGGGGATTGTATCTGCATGTGGCGGTGAAGGAGCCCGTGCCCAGGGTGGATGAGACACTTGAACATGGCCACAAGGCAAACTGGGAATTGTATGCTGGCCTGTTCCCACTCCTTGACTACCTGGGAGTCACTGTGCCCCTATTCGTGTCTCCTTACTCAGGAAGCCCTCTCTGGGTTCGCAGAGGCTGCGGGCACAGCCTTTGCCAGCCTCCTTGTGTCGGGCCGGGTGGTGGCAGCAACAGAAAGCTGGTGGCGGCTGGGGACACCGGAGGCCGTGCTACTACCCTGGCTGGTGGGATCCCTGCCGCCACAGGCCGCACGGGACTACCCGGTGTACCTGCCTCACGGGAGTCCCACGGTGAGTGGGTGGGCCGGCAGAGGGAAGGTGAGGGCCTGGGACAACAGTGCACGAAGGGGTGAGACTTAGAGGGGAATTGTGAGGAGGCAGGGCTTGCATGGAGCTCTGGCCCATGGCTCACCCCGCGCCCCTGCTTCAGGTCCCACACCGCCTTCTGACCCTGATGCTGCTGCCGGGCTTGGAGCTGTGTCTGCTCTGCGGGCCGCGCCCTCCCCTCAGCCAGCTGGATCCACAGGTGAATTCGGGCCACGTCCCGCTTTCTCCCATTACACCTGCCACTCGCCACTCTCGTTTCCCTGCCCTCCTCCCACCTCCCTTCCTGCCGAAGTGCCCTCTATTCTGTGCCCCTCACAGGGCTGTGTTCCCACCACCCTCACCCAGGCTTGGCTCCTCCTTGAACCCTTCACCATGCATCCAGGCCTCGCCCTATCCTCGGTCCCTATGCCTTCTGCCCTTGTGGGCCTCTACCCTCCTCCGTGGTCACCACTCGTTGACCACGCCCCTTGCAGCTTCTGGACCGCTGGTGGCAGCCAACGCTGGACTCCCTGAGGGCCTGCCTGCCGCTGGGACCCCGAGCTCTGCCCGAGGGCTTCCCCCTGCACAGGGACATCCTCGGGTAGGGCTCGGATGGAGGGGAGGGTGGGTTGGGGTCCTCATTCCTTCTTCCCTGGTCAATGACATGCCCTTTCCCACAGGCTGCTGCTCCTCCATTTGGAGCTGAAGCGCTGCCTCTTCACCGTGGAGCCTTCGGAGGATAAAGGTGGCTGAGGAGGGGGCGGCCGGGAGGGCCCTGGGCCCTGGAGGGAGTGTCACCGGTTGCTCTCCTTTCAGATCCTTCCCCTGAGCAGCGTCGGTGCCTCCTCCGTTCTTTCTACACCCTAGTCACTGCCACACACTTCCCACCAGGTCAGCGGCGGCGGGCACAGCACCCCCTTTGCAGACTGGGACACTTGAGGCCCAGGTCACACAGGAGGGAGTGGAGGGCTGGGGAAACTGGTAGGACTCAGCCAGTATTTGTGCATGGTTAAGGCCTGGGCATCCATGGATGGAAAGGAGGGGCTGGGAGGTCCCAGCCTGGAGGTGACAGACTCTCCTGGGTAATCTTAATCTGTTGCCGAATGCTTTACATGCAGTGACTCACTTCATCCTCAGAGGGGAGGGTTACCTCCTGCAGTATACTCATTCCCATATTATAGAGGAGGAAACTGAGGCTCAGCTAATAAGCAGCAGAGCCATAGGTCACACTCTGCTCTACCGCTTTAAGTACAGGCTTTCCCGATAGTCGGGGAGGGGTAGGTACCAGAGCCCAGGTGAGTTAGGAAAAGTCCAAGAGGCGCTGGAGAGACAAAGGAAGGGGCCTGGGGTGACCTACCCACCAGTGAAGAGCAGCACCTGGGAGAGGCCGAGGACTGCTCCCTCCTAGCTGTTGACTCCACCCTCCCCACCAGCTTCCCACAGTGGGGTGGGGTCTCTGGGGTTCCCCCCACCCGCCACGTACCTGAAGCTGAATGCCTGACACTTGGTAAATATTACCTGCATGTTTGCCATTTGTGTTTCTGAGTGAATTGCCAGAGCTGCACATAGTATCCCAGGAAAGCGGGGGGTGGGGGGTGGGAGAGGCTGGGTAGGAAGAGGAGCAGCCGAGTGAGAGAGCCTATGCCCACAGGTCACTGACAGCCGATGGAGCTGAGGCCTTGCCTGTCAGGAGAAATACTCAGGCCCGGGATGGGGTATGGCTCCCACAGGTGGCATCTTAGTGGTCCACACCCCACTGGTCACTTCAACTCTTCCTGTCCTTTCTCCAGAACCCGGACAGCAGGAGGAGAAGGTAGAGGACACAGCCCAGGGGGCTCAAGTGCCGAGAGCCTGCTACCTGGTATCAGGGACCGAGGAGCCAGGCACAGGATGGCGTCTGGTGGCCCTACAGTTGGGGCCACGGCGGCTGCTGCTGCTGCTGTCTGCTCAGAGTCCCTGCCATGGGCTGCGGAGCCTGGCCACCCGCACTTTGCATGCCCTCACCCCACTCCTCTGACCACTGGGCGTGAGCGACAGATAGGAACCCAGGGCTGTTAGCGTCTCTGTTTATTGGATCACAATAATACATAGCCCCTGGACGGGGAGGGGGCAGGAGGGGCCACAACAGGGTGGGTGGGAGGGGAGGAGGCGCCTGCTTCCCTGGCCCCTCTCCCCTCTGTGCTTGGGGGGGGAAGGGAGGAAGGGGGCTCCCCCTACCCCCGAGAATGTAAACAGCAGCAGATGAACAAAAATAAAAATACAAAAGGCCGGAGGAAAGTTCCAGGCACCCCCCTACCCTGGGGTCTTCTTGTCACCAATGGAGGTCCCCTCACTGCTCCAATCCACCAAAGCTCCCTCAGTCCTAGGGGCTTCCTGGCGCCGGCCACATTTCCGGGGGCAGGGTCCGGGGCTCAGAACTGCTGGGCCAGCAGCTCACACAGGTGACGGGAGACAGGCTCCTTGCTGGTGCGCAGCGTCAGCCGGTACATCTGGGGAGAACAAGGTGGGAAGGGACTCAGGGAGGAGGCAGAGGGATAGGGCAGGCCAGGTGAGAGGATGGGGAGCCCAGGGGTGGGGGGATACAGAGGAGAGAGAAGATTAGAAGAGAGAAAGGGGTCAGGAAGGTGATAGAGGGGACAGGAAGTAGGAATAAAAATGATGGGAACAGGCAAAGAATGAAAAATAAAAAGAAGCCAAGGAAGGTGGAAAGGATATATAGAGACAAAAGCCAGGAAGGGAGGGAAGGGGAGTGGAAGATGAGCCAGAGGACTTGGGGGGGGGGAGGGGGGGAGCGCAGAGAGAGAGGGAGTATCTATTTCAGGTGGGCCTCCCAGACCACCACGCACCTGAGCCTGGGCATTGGGCTCCAGCCGGAGCAGACAGCCCACCTGCAGGGCTTTAGTCTGGATGATCCCAGCTCCCACGAAGTTCTCAGGGTTGGGGTCCACATTGTCCAAGAGAGCGGAGCCAAACCCCAGGAGCTGGGGAGGAAGTGTGGCAGCCGTCAGAGTGGCCTACCAGTTCCCAAAACCACTGGGAATGGGAATTGGCTGCATTTTACAGATGGGGAAACTGAGGCTCGGAGAAGGCAATCAGCCACCGGTCCCCAAATCCCAGAGTTAGGGAGAGGTCGGGCTGGGATGTTAGCCTGGGGCTCTCTCCTGAGTCTCCGTCTCTCACCTTGGCCTTTGTGACTTCAGCGTCCATGGGGTGGGTGGCTTTGAAGATTTTCTGCGCCTCCTGTTGGGGGCTGGGCCGGAAAGGTTCCAGTCAGGGACTTGGCAGCCCGCCCGCCCGCTCTCCCGCCCTGAAGTGAGCTGGGGCCGGTGCTACTCACAGGCTCAGCTGCTTCCAGCGCTGGAAGAAGTCCTGGGCCGCCATCTCTGTTGGCTGAAAGAACTTGTTGACGGTCACGGGGAGCTTCAGGGTGAGGGACTGAGGGGCTCCCCCATACCTGGCGTTAGAGAGGGCACCGTCAGACCACACCCCTCACCCAGCAGGCCCCAACCCTCCGCCCCCACTGCCAGACTCACCGGAAGCGCACTGACAGGAGCGGGGGCATCAGGAAGTCCCTCAGACACTCAATGTTGAGCACCTGCTGCACCTGCGCCCCACCGTCAACCTGCGCAGCCACACGCTTGGTCTGCACGGCCAGCTGTGCCCACACGGTCAAGGAAGCCAGAAACTGGAGGTGGTTCCTGGACCTGCCGCCTGGATTCCTCTGATGCTACATTGCCTTTCACATCGGGCTCAGCGCCCCCCTCCCCGCAGGCAAGAGCCCCTCTGGGCTGGAACCCCAGCTCCTACCACCTCAGTGACTGTGTGCACTTGCTTGGCCCTTCTCAGCTGCAGCTGCGAATTGGACATTGTGCCCTCAGCGCTCCATGATGTAATCCAGTGCAAGCACTTGTCAGTGTGGCTGGCGCACACATGTGCAGGCAGTGCTATCACCTCCCTTCATGCCAGTGACCCAGGCAGGGCTGGGCCTTCTGCATCTCTCACCTCACCCACCCATGCCCAGCACAGAGCAGAGTGTTCAAGAGGCCTCTGGAGGTGGTGATGGGTGAAGCGAAGAACTAAAAATAAAAAGATCCTCAGAGGGGAGGGGGGCTAAGCCCTATGGTTTCACAGGGCTGGGAATGGATCCCAGAGGGGAGAAGGGACTGGCTGCTCAAGTACTTCCTTTCATCCTTCCAGAGTTTTCCAACCAGGTGATGCGCAAAACAACCCCATGAGGAGGAAGCGAAGGGTCATAGAGGCAGAGCAACAGACCCAGGTCTCACAGGAAGGGCTCTGGTCTGCACCGGGACCCCGGGCTGGCCCTCGAGCTCAGGAGGCACTAGAATCCTGGGTGTGGAGCCAGACAGTGGACAGAGTCAGGACAAGGTCTGGAAAGGGCCAGACAGGGACAAAGAGGCCTGGGGCAGCAGGGGCTCCAGAAGTACCGCCTCCTCATACCTATCACTTCACTGCCACCTTCTGTCTGGGGGAAAGGACCTCCCCTCCTACAGATGACACTAAATCTCAGAATTAACAAGTGCTCAGGCTCTCAAGCAAGAGGGCTGAAGACGGGTCTCGACCTGGGTCCATCTCATCCCAGGAAGGCAGACCTGGAGAGTGGCCTGAAGTCAGGGTGTTGGGCCAGGCCAAGAGGATATGAGTCTGGAGGTCCCCAGGGTGGACGACAGTGGGCGTGAAGCTCTGGAACTGTACTGAGGTCTTGTTGCCGTAAAAGAGATACATGCGGCCTGCAGTGATGGGGACAGGCGGGTCTCCATCAGTCCCTACTCCATACCCGAGCAAGGTCTCTCTGGATCCCCATCCTCACAGCCCCACACATACCCAAATTCTGCCGGAACTCTGACTTGACTCCAATCTGCAGTAGCTGGTTCTCAAACAGGACCCCATTGTTCTTACACACAAACCTGGGGGAGCAGGGAGGGGGAAGCTCAGGATGAGAGGGTGCTTGTCTGGGCTCTGCTTCCTGATCCCCGCCTGTCCTCACTTCCCTCCTGATCTCTCCCAGACTTACTTATTCAGCAGTTCATCAGCCTCTGGGATGGGCGACCCGATGTCCTCAGGACCGGGGCTGCAGGGAAAGGAGTAAGATGGGAGGGGCTGCGGGGAGGGAGGTGCTGATAGACGTAAAGGCCTGGAACTAGCTCATGAAAGGAGACAACAGACCCTGAAAGGGCAGAACCCACAATCCATATACCCAGATTCCCCAGAGAACCAAAGAACCCCAAATCAGTCTGTGATTGCCTCTCATGGGAAGAGGACCCTGCATGGGCTGCTCCCCATCCCCCCACATCAGAAGACCCTATTTCACTCCCTTCCAAGACCTTGACTCTACAGTTAGTTCAACAGGAAGCCTTGATGAGAGTTCCCAGTCCCCTAACCCTCCCTAGGGACACAGTCTGCCCACCAACCCCCTGAGGCCACCCCTTACTCAGCAGCTGGAGCTGGGTCAGCCAGCAAAGCCATGGGGCTCTCAGGAGCAGGCGGCTCCAGCTCGCTGGGCCATCCAATCCCAGAGCAGACAGAGAAGACAGGCGTGGCAGGCAGCCAATCCCAGACAGGCAGCAAAAGGGCCAAAGAGAAAGAAGGAGGAGGGAAGGAGAGAAGGAAGAGCAGACTGAGACACGGTGATGGGAAAGGACAACAAAGGGTGGCCAGGGGCAGCCAAGCCCAGAGTGGCCAGAGGGAGGAAGTAGGCCAGAGAGGCGGCAGCCAGGTGGACAGAGGCACAGGGACAGGGAGGGAGGAACAAGTTCAGGGGAGAAGACAGAAGACGGGGAGCCCAGGGCCCAAGGCAGATGGTACCTGAGGAAGGCCTCCTCGGGGGTGGGCCCCAGGCCGGGCTGGGTGACTGGGCCATCAGAGGAGACGTCCACCAGGAGGTTGCCTGCACCCGCGGGAGCCTGGGGTGCCGCTGGAGGAGGGGCTGCCCGCAGCCCCAAGAGATCGGCGGAGGGTGAGGGTGTCGACTGCAGGAAGTACAGACGTAGGTGAGAAGAGACGATACCCCAGGTGGGCCCTCCCTGTGGCCCAGTCCTGGGGGACTCACCACCGTGCTGGGGGTGGGCTCCACACCCCCATTGATGTCATTGCTGCTTGCGTCCCTCCGGCCATCATCCAGGACGCTGGCGGCTCCCGGCCCCTTCTTGCGTTTCAGCTTGGCCAGGATGGACGACTCGCGCTCGGGGAAGGGCGGCATCTCCTCCAGCACTGTGGCCTGCAGTGTTGGAGGGTGGGAGTTCAGGAGGAGAAGGAGGGCGAGGCACAGAGGGTAGAGGGGGGACAGGTGGAGACCGGGCCCTGACCAGGACGTCCGTGCTGGCCACTGAGCTGAGGGTGAGGTACTCGACTGCACGCTGCTGCAGCTCCACGTCGGCGTTGCGCAGCTGGGAGCCGGCCCGCAACACGCCCTGGATGGTGGCCTTGGTCTCCGGGAAGAGATTGATGAACTTGATGTAGGTGGACAGCAGCAGGGCCCGCGTTGCCACACTGCACAGGTGGAACTTGGAGTGCAGTAGTGAGAACTGTACTGGGGGACTGCGTGGGGGGCAGGGGTCAGTGGTGCCAGCTCCACTGCCTCTCCCACAAACCCCCAGTGAAGTGCTGCCTCCCTTGCAGGGACCCTTCCCAGGGGGCCCCGGGGCAGTGGCTGCAGCAATGCTCCCCTAAAGGTTTCTGGGAGCTGGGTTCTCCCTCACCCTGCAAGGTTCTGGGCAAGGGGCTGAGAAGATTCCCATCATCACTAGCCCTGAGACTCCTGGGGTTCCCCCCCATACCCAAAACCCTTCAGAAGTGTGTATGTTCATCCCCTCACCTGGAGCGGGGGTCCCCGGCAATCAGGTTTCCAAACTCCCCAAGGATGTAGCCGCCGACCTTCACCATATTCTCGTGACAGGCAGGGGCCTGGAGCGCCTGGAGGCAGGGAGATCACTCAGGTGTGCAGGCGGGGCTGACCTTGGGCCTCTATGACGTGTGTGGGATTACAGATGGAAACTGAGGCCAGAGTGCTCAAGTGACTGGCTCGAGCTCACAGGTAGTAAAACAGGACAGAACGGGACCCTTTTCTGGTACAGAGGGAGTGGGCAAATGCTGAGGCCTGGGAATCAGCGCCGCATGCCGGCCAGTGAAGGCCAGGCCCCTGTCCCTTGGGAGAAGCAGGGAGACCAGAGAGCAGCTCTGAGGAGGAGGAAGCAGGACAGTGGGCCTAGTGGCAAGCCCCATAGTCCCAGCTGTCCTTTCTCTGCCTTGATGCCCCTTGATGGGGGTGCTGACCTCAAAAACAGTCTTGGCAGCATAGCCCTGGACGTCATCCCGGTTGGTGACAATCTGCAGCACGCGGTACCACACCTCCTCACTCACATAGTCGCCTGCGATGCGAATGAGGTTGAGGATGGTGTCCACGTACCAGCTGTAATCCACTGCATACTTTTCAGCCAGGATGGCCACCTTCAGGACCTGCCAGCCGGAGGGAGGACAGGCATGCATGTGTGCACGAGCGTATGCCCATGGGGGCATAGGATATGGACTCACCTGGATCTGGGCTCACAGCTATCCCCATCTGGAGACCCAGGAGTCCAGGCTCCAGCCCCTCCTCCCTCAGACCCAGGGGTCCAGGCCCCCAGCCCCTCCTCCCATTTCAGTCCCTTCTCCCTTGGACCCAGGAGTCCAGGGTACGAGCCCCTCCTCCCTCAGACCCAGAAGTCCCGGCCCTAGCCCCTCCTCCCATTTCAGTCCCTTCTCCCTCAGACGCAGGGGTCCAAGCCCCCAGCCCCTCCTCCCTCAGACCCAGGAGTCCAGGGCCCCAGCCCCTCCTCCCTTGAACCCAGGCATCCAGACCCCCAGCCCCTCCTCCTTCAGACCAAGGGGTCCAGGTCCCCAGCCCCGCCTCCCTCAGACCCAGGAGTCTAAGCCCTCAGCCCTCCTCTCTCAGATCCAGGGTTCCCAGCCCCTAGCCCTCCTCCCCCAGCCCTCCTAGGACTCACAATCTCTTCTCGGATGGCGTAGTCAGCAGTCTCCAGATATCGCAACATCTCTGACACGATCTGCTTGGCGTTGCTCCGGTCGCACATGGCGTAAAGGAGGTCGGCCGCCCGCTGTCGCACGCTGACGTCCCGCTCCGTCTGAGGGGAGAGAGCAGTGGTGTGTTCTAGGCTCCATGTGGCACAGGGTTGGCCACCCAAGAGCCTACGAGCCCCGTGCCTCTCTGAGGAGGCAGAGGAGTCAAGGGCCGGTGGGCGAGGAGAGCCCGGCCCAGGGTGGGCTCCAAGATCACACCTTGAGGGCATTGATGACGGTGTCAATGTGGGTCTTGACCGCCTCGTGGGAGAACTCGGAGCTGGCCAGCGTGCACATGCTCTCCAGGGCCAGGTAGCGCAGGTTGGTCTCGCGATGCTGTAGGAACTGGCCCAGCTGGTTGCAAGCCCGCACCAGGAGGTTGGGCTCACTGCCAGCGAGAGAGAGAGAGAGAGAGAGAGAGAGAGAGAGAGAGAGAGAGA
>JAAGEH010000058.1:2806031-2846978 GCA_011751065.1 Lasiurus cinereus
GAGAGAGAGAGAGAGAGAGAGAGAGAGAGAGAGAGAGAGAGAGACAGGACGTGAGGCGGCCTCGGGCAAGGGTGGTCCATTTGCAACATCCTCAGGACCCAGGTCTTCCCTACTGCCCTCCGGCCCAGTCATGGTCGACGCGGTGACCCAGACATCTAGGCCACAGCCCAAATAAAGAGCCAGGAATTCTGCCTCTGGGAGGGAGCCACACCAACCTAGCAGGGTGCCATTCATCCTCCTATCTTGAGGTCACAATTCCCAGACCCACTTCCCTAGGACCTGGGATCCAGGCTCCCCCCCCCCCCCACCCCCGGTGGGCACCTGTCGTAGTGGATGATGAGGCTGATGGTCTCGAAGAGAATGGCGTTCTTAGCATTGGAGTGCTGGACCTTCTTGGACTTGGGCGGCTCCTGAGCCTTGTTGAGTACAGTCTCTAGACACTCGACCAGCCTGCCCTTCACGGCCGCATCCTCTGAGGAAATGAAGGGCACGTCCCAGCTGAGCTCTCTGCTGGCCCAGCTGACCTGCCGAGGGCAGGGGCCAGGCCATGGCCCACCTTCCACAGGCGGGGGGCAAGCCTCGCAGAGCAGGCCAGGGCCCCACGTGACCAGAGAAGGTGGGAGAGATGCCGACAGAGGACCCAACTCCACACCTGGCTCTCGTTCTGCTGCGCTCTGGCAAGCTCCACCCCATGAGTCTGTTTCCCCTTCTGCAGCACCGATGCTGTTTCGGTTCCTCTGGGAGTTCCAGGAACCTTTCCCAGAGACACCCTGACACCCAGCTCTCCCATAGAGCAGTCTGAGGCCTGAGAGAGACAGATGCCTACCACAAGCTCACATGATCCCCACAGCTGCCTTTCCCTGCGAGGTGAGGCAACGCTGTGGACAGAACAGCTGCCACGTGTTCCAGCAAGCATGCTGCACCAAATCTGTCAGCCATTCAAAAGCAGGCAGTCACTGGGGCCCTGGCCGGTTTGGCTCAGTGATTAGAGAGTTGGCCCTCAGACCAGAGGGTCTTGGGTTTGATTTCTAGTTAAGGGCATGTACCTGAGTTTCAGGTTCCATTCCTGGCCCTGGTCAGGATTGTTTGTGGGAGGCAACCAGTTGATATGTCTCTCTCAGATTGATGTTTCTCTCTCTCTCTCTCTCAAGGTCAATTGAAAAATATTCTCCAGAGAAGATTAAAAACAAGCAGGCACTGAGGCAAAAGGGGGTGGGAACTGGGGAGACTATTCCAGACTAAGAAAATATTTGTGGTCCTAGATTGTACTATATTTTGTTAAGCCATAAAAATAATGCTATGGCCAAAACGGGTTTGGCTCAGTGGATAGAGCCTCAGCCTGCAGAATGAAGGGTCCCGGGTTCAATTCCGGTCAAGGACATGTACATTGGTTGCGGGCACATCCCCAGTGGGAGGTGTGCTGGAGGCAGCTGATCGATGTCTCTCTCTCATCCATGTTTCTGGCTGTCTATTCCTTTCCTTTCCTCTCTGTGAAAAATCAATAAAAAAAAAATATATATATATATATATAAAAAATAATGCTATGGACAACTGGCCCAGTTTGGTACTTGGGTTGCAAATGACACTGTGAGGCTGTTTTGAATCTTGTGAGGTATGATGAGGGCAGAGGTTTTATACTGCGTGTCTGGGAGATATGTGTGGAAATATTCCAGGGTGGGGAGTGTTCTGATGTTACTTATCTTCAAGTGATGCAGCAACTGAGCGAGCACGTGAGTAAGGGCACGATACGGCAGCAGAGGCATCCGGGTGCTACTACACTGCTCTGGGAAGTTATCTTTGTGTTTGAAACTTTTAATAATAAGTAGCTGGTGAAAGCCAATGCCCTGGGGAAAAGAGGGACAAATCGTCCAGATTAAGGGAGATTTATGAGAACTAAAAATCAAATTCGGGACTAGTATCTTGATTAGATCCTCGTTTGAAGTGACCGAGGAAGACTGTTTGGAAAAATTAGGAAACACTGCAGTGAGATTACAGAACATTAGGGAATCATTGTTAGTTTGAAGTATGTAGAATTGCTGTTGAGAATAAAAATCGCCATAATTTTGAGAAACACATAACAAAATATTTAAAGGCAAAACATCATATCTGTAATTACCTTTAAAAACATATATATATACACATACATATGTTTTTAGATATATTTATATATATATATATTTTTAATTGATTTCAAAGAGGAAGGGAAAGAGGGAGAGAAAGAAACATCAATGATGAGAGAGAATTATTGATCAGCTGCACGCTCCCCATTGGGGTCCAAGCCCGCAACCCAGACATATGCCCTGCCTGATCAGGAATTGAAGTGACCTCCAGATTCATAGGTTGACACTCAACCACTGAGCCACGCCGACCAGGCTATAATTACCTTTTAAATATGTCAGAAACACATAGAGCGTGCCAACAAGAAATACGTGAAGTCTAGGTGATGGGTATTTTCTATTTGTTTGTATGCTGAAAATTTTGTAGTTGATGTTAATCTTCGTCTGGATATTTTTTCCATTGTTTTTTTTTTAAATATATTTTATTGCTTTTTTTTTTTTACAGAGAGGGAGAGAGATAGTTAGAAACATCAATGAGAGAGAAACATCAATCAGCTGCCTCCTGTACACCTCCTACTGGGGATGTGCTCACAACAAGGTACATGCCCTTGACAGGAATCGAACCTGGGACCTTTCAGTCCGCAGGCCGACGCTCTATCCACGGAGCCAAACCAGTTAGGGCTCCATTGATTTTTATAGAGTGAAAGGGATGGGGAGAGAGGCAGAGAGAAGGAGAGAGAAACATCAAATGTAAGAGAGACACATCGATCGGCTGCCTCCCACAGGTGACCCAACTGGGACCTGGGATCGACCTGCAACCCAGATATGTACCCTTGACCAGGAATGGAACCCCCAACCCTTCGGTGCACAGGACACTCACCACTCACTGGCCAGGGCTGGAAATTTTCTCATAATGTTAAAATAATTGCTTGGGGCCATGGCTGCCATTTCTACAGTGTGAGAAAGAGTAGGTGAGGTGCCCACCTGGCTCATCCCAGAATTACAAGGTGCAATTTCTGAGATGGAAGTGGGCTTAGGTTCTAGCAAACCCTTCTTTACAGCACGAGGAAGAGTCAAAGTGCAAGAGGCTTCCCCAGGGCCACAGACAGAACTCACCACTAGCTTTAACAGGCCGGAGGGGCCTGCAGAGCTGCCGACATCACACACTCATGTACAGTGTGTGTACACATACACTTGGACATGCACAAAGAGACATGCACATACACACAAATGCACACACAGACATGTACAGAATGCATACATACACATATACACACAGATGTATGCACACACAGACAAGCATACACAGGGACATGAATTGGCACACATGCACACACATATATACACAGATGCATGCACACATTGATATGCATACACACTGAGACATACAGAGCCATGCGCGCACACACACACATACACAAATGCACATAGGCAAACACAGACATGCCTGCAATGCCTGCAGAGACATGTATGCACACAGTCACGTGGAGACATACACGGACAACCTGCACACAGTGGTGGCTGTCAATATTCAGTGCTGCACATCAGCCCAGGCTCCCAGCAGGTGCTCAGCACGTGGCTGAATGGATGGGAACTGGTTCATCAGGCACCTACTCTGCGCTGAGCACCTCAGACCAGGGCCCCTCAGTACTGCTCTGTGACGCCAGACAGGTGAGCCCCAGTGGAAGGGGGCGGGCTTAGAGCATAGATTCTGAAGTCAGGCTCACATCTCATCTGGAAAGGCCACGTCTCATCTCCAAGCCTCTGTTTCCTGTCTGCACATTGCAGGGGCGGTTCCCCCTCACAGCTCTGTGCAGGGCTGCGGGGAACACACATTTCGTGCAGGACCTGGCTCGCGGGAGGCGCTTCATCCATGCCAGCTTTCATAATAGGGACATGAAAACCCTAGCAGAGCTACGGTAATTCAAACAGCACAGCCTGGGCAAGACCTTAGACAGGGCCTTCCCCACCCAAGCCTCAGTTCTCTCATCCATAAAACAGGCCTGACAATAGCGCCTATGTCACAGGCTGGAGTGCGAGTGTGGCTCAGGAGACTTTGGCCCACAACAGGGAACAACACCAATGATTTGTCCGCATCTGTGCTACAAAGGGCGGGCCATTGGCTTTATGCTGCTCCCGCCTGGAGTGTTCCTGGCCAGGTCCTGGGCTCAGGGCTGCTCCCATTGCAGCCAAGGGACAGCGTTAGAAGCACTGGCTGCCTCTGAGAAATCCTGACACAGACCCACAGCACCCACCCGCCTGGCCCAGGGGGTCAGAGGCCCCAGATCCCAGCCCAAGGGTCAGCGGTACCTGGCGGGGGATAGCACTGCAGCAGCCGCAGGAGCTTCACCGACAGCCAGGGGGCTGGGACGAAGTAGTAGGTGTAGTCCTGAAGGTCGGTGGAGGCCGAGGAGACGATCTGGGGGCAGAGAAATGGAAGTGAAGCATGGGCAGGGGCAGGCTGGGGTGGAGCAAATGCTGCTTTCCTAAGGGGGTGATCTGGGACAGAGCCAGGTTGTAGGGGGACAGAATCTGCCCATATGATTCCCTTACTGTGAGCTCCTGATTCTGACTCTGTGCCCCCAAAACGTGGCTACGTCCACCAGCGCACACATCACACCCACTCGCTAGAGACTGTTTCCCCATAGTCCTCCCCCGAGACTGGAAGCTGCTCAGGGGCAGGAATTGGGTCCCTGGGCCCAAAACAAGGTCAGACATGAGAAAGGCCCAGGGTATACACAGGTGGAGGATTAGTAAAAGAGCGTGTGACTTTGTTTCCTCATGGCAAACTCCTACTCAACCTTGAAAACCGCTTCTCCAAGAAGCATTCCCACCATGCTCTGTGCCACCTCCATGATAGTACTGTTCCCACTCAGTGGTTGAATATCAACCATGAACTAGGAAGTCAAGATTCGATTCCTGGTGAGGGCACATGCTTGGGTTGTGGGGTCCATCCACCAGTAGGGGGTGTGCAGGAGGCAGCCGATCAGTGATTCTCTTTCATCATTGACGTTTCTCTCTCTCTCTCCCTCTCCCTTCCTCTCTGAAATCAATAAAAATTTATTTTTTAAAAAAAATAATTGAATGAATGAGCTGGTGTGTTGTTCTCTTGAGAATCCAGGCCTCTTCTTACCTACCAGAAAATGTTTATATTCAGGGATCACCACTCCCAGATACCTTTCCAGAGTCCCAGGCTGGGTTAAGTGCTTCCTTTGGGGGCCTACAAAGCCCTATGCTACCTCCACAATAACACAAACACCCCTTTTATGATCGTGTGACTGAGTTGGCCTGCCCTGCCACACGCCCCTTCCTCCAAGAGGAAAGGGGGCTTTTTGAGGGCTGAGGCCTGACTCATCCATGTTCCCCACCAGCCCACACAGAACCAGGCATGCAGGAAGCCCTGGGGCATGCTCGCAGGACAGGGGGTGGCTGCGGAGAGGAGAGAGGAAGGAGAGAAGGGAGATGCACGGGAAAGGAGTGGAGGAAAAGCAGAGAAAGCAGGAGGAAGAAAAACAGAGGGGCAAGAGGAAGGGAGGCAAGTAAGGATAGCAGCTCTCACTTCCTGGGTGTTCACCACTGCCAGACTTTTTATGGGTTAATTCTAACACTTTATATGGGTTAATTCACAGCAGCCATGTTGTGAGGTGGGCACTAGTATCATCCCCAATGAACACAAGGGACAACTAAGGCCCAGAAAGGTGAAGCCACTTATAGCCGAGCCAGGATGAACGCAGCTCAGAGACTGAGTTCCTAACCACCAGTTGAACTGCCTCCAGAAAAGTGCCTCAAGGGAGGCACCAGCCCACCCACAGCCAGCAGCAAGGCCACACCCACCCTGCTCAGGCGAGACACAGCCAGGGAGATGCACGTCTTGAAGTCATCCGGGTTCTTTTTGCAGAGACAAGTGATGAGGCTGACAGCAGCTGTGACCACGCCCTGCAGGGGCAGATGAGTGGCAGGTCAGGGCCCTGGTGGAAGGTCAGACTAGGGACAAGTGTGCAGGCTGTGGATCTGAGAGCAGATTCAGGAACGCACAGGAGTGGGACTGTGGGGTTGAGGGTTGTGCTTAGGGGTGCATAGGTGTCACAGTGGGTGCTTTGGGGCTCAGGGACATGACCAGCACTCATTCAGGTTTGGAGCAGAGAGTGGGTGGGGACTGTAGAGGAACTGGGGGTATGGGATTTTGGGACAGAGGCCAGCGTCTCTGTGCTGGTTGGGCAGGCAGTGGGCACTGGGGGAACCTCTGGGTGTCAGACACACAGGCCGGGATTCTTCTGAGGGGCTGGGTGGGTGTTGGTGTTGGGGACACTGAACAGGACCCCTGGGCAGCCAGTGGGTGTTAGGGACGGAGATAGGAGTGTCTCAGGATACTTGGGTGAGTAATAAGTACTGGGGAGACTGGACCAGGGTCTCTAGGTGCCTTGGTAAAGGCAGGAACACGGGTGGGGGGCCCCAGGCATCCAGGGCAGGGGTGGGGACAGAGGCACCGGGTCTCACCATGTGTTGGTCGTTGAGAAGGTGCACGACGCGGGCCGTCCACTCGCCCATGGGCACCAGGTCGGGCGAGGCCTTGTAGAGCCGTAGCAGACACAGGGCCGCACTCTGCTTCACGCTGTCCATGCTGTCCCTGTGGGGACACGATGTGGGGTGGGTGGGTCAGTGCAACCCAGGCCTCCAGCCCCACACACCTCCCCACTTCTCTCGCTCCTCCCAGGCAGACCTGGGATCCAACCTGGCGCTGCTCTCATGGCCCACATCTCGGTAGCTTTGTGGGGTCACTGGCAAAATATCAAGCCTCACTCCGCACTTATTAAGCACCTACTGGGTACCATCATGCTGTAGGCACTATGGACAGACTACTGAGCAAATTGGTCCAAACGTCTATCCTCACAGAGATTACGGTCTTGCCGGGCCATAGGTATCCAAACACAATGTACACTGCACCCCCAGCTGCTGCTGTGGAGGAAGGTGCCAGGTAGCGGAAAACTGAGTAACTGGTTGAGGAAAGACGAAATCTCCGCACAGAATGCCCTAACCCGTGTCCCAAGTGACAGCACGAGCACTTTCACTGCGGCTGCCATCAAACACAACAGAAACGGAGGGAGGTGTGCCGCAGACCCGGGCAGCATTAGCGGTGGTCTCTGCCCCGCATCATCACGGCTCACAAGTCCTTATTCCGGCCCCTCTGCACCACGGCTTCTACTCATCACCATGTTTAATCCTCGCCACAGCCCTCCACGGAGGTGAATTCTATCATCTTGTTACAAGCCGGGAAACGTCCAAATGGAATCCTGAGCCAGGTATTACAGGACAAAACCATCTGATTTGGAGGACAGGAGGGGAGGAGGGGAAAAGATGATCCGAGGGATGTGAGGGGGAATTCAACTGCAGCTCTTTCATCATTTTAATAAATGTTTTAAAAATACGTTTTTAGTGATTTTTAGAGACAGGATGGGAGAGAGAAACACTGGTTGGTTGTCTCCCATATGCATCCAACTAGGAATCGAATCCACAACCTGGGCATGGGTCCTGACCAGGAATCGAACCGGCAACCTTTCAGTGCATGGCCCCACGCTCAACCAACTGAGCCACATCATCCAAGGTAACTATTTCTTCTTTTTTAAAAAGGCGCAGTACCATGTGACTCAGCAATTCCACACCTAGGCATCTACACAAAAGAACGGAACACCAAGTCACACAAATGTGAACAATGTACATGATAGGCAGCGGGTGGGACCTTTTTTATAAATAAGTAAATAAGATGTGGTCCATCCAACAATGGAATATTATTATTTAGCCATAAAAGTTAGGAAGCACTGATCCATGCTACAACATGGGTGAAGCTGGAGGACATGATGCTGAGTGAAAGGAATCAGACTCCAAAGGCCACAGGATTCCATTTGTAGGAAATGCCCAGAACAGGCGAATCTAGAGACAGAAAGCAGGTCAGTGGTTGCCTGGAGCGGAGAGAGGGCATGTGGAATGGACTGCTGATGGCTGTCAGCTTCTTTCTGGGATGATGGAAATGTTCTAGAATTACATTAGTAGTGGTGGTTACACAACATTGTGAAGATACTAAAGACTGTTGAATTGTACCCTTTAAAATAGTTAAAATGGTGAACTTAGCCCTGGCCGTGTAGCTCAGTTGGTTAGAGTACTGTCCCACATGCCAAGGTTGCGGGTTTGATCCCAGCCAGGGCACATACAAGCAAGAATCAATCAATGAGCCATGACTCGTTTGGTTCAGTGGATAGAGCGTCAGCCTGCCCACTAAAGGGTCCCGGAATGGATCCCGGTCAAGGGCACATGCCCAGGTTGTGGGTTCGATCCACAGTAGGGGGTGTGCAGCAGGCAGATAATCAATGGTTCTCTCTCATCATTGATATTTCTATCTCTCTCTCTCCCTCTCCCTTCCTCTTTGAAATCAATAAAGATATATTAAATAATAACAATAATAATAAAGCTTTGCTGAGGGATTTGTGGATGACCCAGGTAGGTGGAAATCGGGCTGAAAACCAGTGTGCAAGCTGCTCTTTGCCAAAGTTCAAAACAGGTAATTTTGCGGGAACCCAAGATGGCGGCATAGCTAAACACCTACACTGCTGCCTCGCACAACAATTTCAAAACTACAACTAAAAGACAGAACGGACATCATCCAGAACCACAGGAAAGCTGGCTGAGTGGAAGTTCTACAACTAGAGGGAAAGAGAGGGGCTCACAGAAACCCAGAGGAGCTGCAAAAAGCTGAGGGTACGGAGATGCGAGCGCTGAGAGAGCGGGTGCCTGAGAACCTGGCTGGCTTTCTCTGGCAGGAGGGAAACGGAGACTCTCAAAGGCATTGAACCCCTTATCCTACGACACTAAACCCCAGATCCAGCCAAAACTCATACGGGGAGAGTTTGGACTGTGAAAAGGGAGAGGTGCACGGAAATTTAGGGGAGTCGCAAAAGATCAAAGGCCTGGTGGCGCGCACGGTACTGCGCACAGGACAGATTGCTGACTGGGCCAGGGCGGGAGACAGACCCACCCAACTGTGCCACTTCTGACTCCACTGAGCCCCTGTTTTGGGCGAAACCCTGGGGACCCAGACTCGTGTGGTCCTGGTGCGCAGGGGAGCGGGAAAGGCAGCGGTCTAGAGGCACTGCAGCCGGCCGAACACGCACAAGGACCGCTCCAGCCATTACCCAGTCACGTGAGACTCAGGGGCCGTGGAGGGCGGGGCCGACTGGAAGGCAAGGCGGTCCCTTAAGCCCTGAGACTCCACCCTCCCAAGCTCAGCAGAGGCTTCTGCGGCTTTGCGTCTGCTATCATAAGGCTGAATCCAACACAGAAGTTTCCCCGGCATAGGGAAAATGCCAAGACAAGGAAAGGGATTACAAACAAAAGAAATGGAGGGGGAAAAAAAGACTGGATATAGAGTTCAAAACCATGCTTATAAGGTTTTTCAAGAATATGCTAGAAAAGTTGGGTAAATTTAATGAGACCCAAGAGGAGATGAAAAAGGACATACTAGAGACACTGACTGAAATAAAAAATATTAGAGAGTCCTAACAGCAGACTAGAGGATGGCAAGAATCAAGTCAAAAATTTGAAATATAAAGAAGCGGAAAACATTCAACTGGAAAAGCAAGAAGAGAAAAGAATCCAAAAATGTGAAGATAATGTAAGGAGCCTCTGGGACAGCTTCAAGCGTACCAACATCAGAATTGTGGGGGTGCCAGAAGAAGAGAGAGAGCAAGATACTGAAAACCTATTTAAAGAAATAATGACTGAAAACTTCCCACATCTGGTAAAAGAAATAGACTTACAAGTCCAGGAAGCACACAGAACACCAAATAAAAGGAATCCAAAGAGGACCACACCAAGACACATCATAATTAAAATACCAAGAGCAAAAGACAAAGAGAGAATATTAAAAGCAGCAAGAGAAAAACAGTTCATTACCTACAAGGGAGCACCCATACGACTGTCAGCTGATTTCTCAACAGAAACGATGCAGGCCAGATGGGAGTGGCAAGAAATATTCAACGTGATGAACAGCAAGAACCTACAACCAAGAATAATCTATCCAGCAAAGCTATCATTCAGAATTGAAGGGCAGATAAAGAGCTTCACAGAGAAGAAAAAAGCTAAAGGAGTTCATCAACTCCAAACCAGTATTATATGAAATGCTGAAAGGTACTCTTTTAGAAGAGGAAGAAGAAAACGGTAAAAGACAAAAAATTATGAACAACAAATACATATCTATCAACAAGTGAAGCTAAAAATTAAGTGAACTAAAAATTTGATCAACAGAATAAACTGGTGAATATAATAGAATCAGGAGCACAGAAAGGGAGTAGACTGATAATTCTCAGGGGGACAAAAATCATAAAGCATCAAACAGACTGAAATTACAGCAGAAAGATTAAAGTTAGGTGAGCTAGATAAGTGATCAATCAAAGGACTTGTATCATGCATATAAGCATAACCAATGGTCACAGACACTGGGGGGTTGGGGTATCCCTGGGAGGGAGGGGGGGCAATGGGGAGATATGTATAAAAAATTAATAAAAATTAATAAAAAGAAAAAAAACAGGTAATTTTGCTTATATCCCCTAAGGGGGGTTATTTCTAAATCAGGCTCCTTCTGAAATATGATCTGGAGCTTCTCTTTGGAAAAGTTTTGTCTTGTTCCCCAGAGGCTGCAGGGCCCCCCAAACCAATACCGGTTCACACAGTTCAGCAAATGCCCTCTAAGCAAGATCTGGCTACGACGCTCGGCTCATCTCTCGGCTCATCTCTCAGTGCCAAGATCCTCTTAGCTCATGGCCCATCTTTACTTTCTGGCTCATGAACATTGACAAGTGTTTGCTTTCCTCTCTTCCTCAATATTGACAGCTGGGTTTCAAATAGAGTGTCAGGAATCTAATCCACGTTGCCAGAAATAAAAGTCCTATCTTTCCCCACACTAGGCTGAATGATCTTTTGTTTATTTTCTTTTATTATTGTTTTAATCCTCACCGGAGGATATTTTTTTCCATTGATTTTTTTCGAATGGAAGTGAGGGGGAGAGACACATCAATTGGCTGCCTCCCACAGGAGTCAAACTTCAGAGCTGGGGAACCCTGCAACCCAGGGATGTGCCCTTGATTGGAATCGAACCCAGGACCTTTCAGTCTGCAGGCTGACACTCTATCCCCTGAGCCAAACCAGGCAAAGTTCGGCTTTTAAAATTACAAAGCTGCTCATCATCCACCTGTCTCCCCCCTATCAATTACAACAAAATTTGAACTTGTCTCTCTCTCCTGTTCACCATACTCCTTCCAAAAACACTATCTCTGACTCCATGAATATAGAAAGTTCACACCAACCTCAGGGCCTTTGCACTTGTTGCTCTTTTTTTTTAAATATATTTTTTTATTGATTTTTTTTACAGAGAGGAAAGGAGAAGGATAGAGTTAGAAACATCGATCAACTGCCTCCTGCACATCCCCTACTGCTGGGGATGTGCCCATAACCAAGGTACATGCCCTTGACTGGAATAGAACCTGGGACCTTTTAGTCTGCAGGCCGACGCTCTATCCAGAGCCAAACCGGTTTCGGCTTGTTGCTCCTTTTGCTTGGGACTCTTTCTCCAAGATTTCTGAATGATTATGTTCTTATCAGTGTCAAACTACATCACCTCCTCAGAGACCATCCCTGAGAAGTCTAATTTAAGTAGCCGCCACCATGACCTCCATTCTGTTTTCTTCTGAGTATCAGTCACTGTCTGAACTCACCTTATTTTTGTGTGTATGTGTTTGTTCTTTGACTCTCCCACCACATATAAGCTCCACAAGGGTGACACCACAGTCCTTGCTGCTAACCTCTGCTCCCCCATGCCCATAACAGTGCCTGGCACAGGGCAACAGAAATACTCGCTGAATGATCTCCTGCCTCAGGACACTCACTGCCCTTTATGCCTTTCCCCTTTCCACAGCCAAAGATTCCTCCTCACTTAGGCCTCAGCCTCATGCCACTTCCTCTGAGAAGCTATCCCTGACTCCCCAAGGCTGACCCCTACTAAATGCTCTTTGGAGTTCCTATCCCCCACAGCATGGTTTTCAGAGGAAAATAAATGCTTCATCCTGCAATTATTCAATCGATGTTTATTTATCTCTCCACACTGGATTATGAATGCTGGGAGGACATTGACCATGTCCACTTCTGGTCATGTCTACATCCCTAGCCATCAGCACAATGCCTTGCACTTAGAAGATGCCCAATATACATTTGTTGAATGATGAGTGGAGATGGAGAATTTCTGGAGGGCTGTCACCAACATAACTGAAGGTTATCACCTCTTCTACACTAGATGTCCAAGGTCAGTTCATCAGACAGACACCCCACGGGCTTTGTTGGAAGGCTGCCTCACACTGTCGTCAGTTGGCTTAGTGAGATGAGGAGACACTACAGGGCTGCCATCGGAACCCCTGGGGTTCCAAGCTCAGCGTGAGCTCCCCATTTTGGCTGGGAGACCTTGAGCAGGTGACATAACCTCTGAGCCCCAAACTTGGCTGGACCTTGTCTCCCCAACTGCACCCTCCTCCACAGGTCTCCAGTGACTCACCCAGCCACCAGGATGCGAGGGATGTCAGCAGCGAAGGCCTCGCCCATCTCACGGCTGCCCACATTGGCGATGCAGTGCAGGGCCAGACACATGAAGGTGGGGTTGCGACTGGCCAGGTCATTCTTGATGGCATTGTTGATGAGCCGGATCAGCTCAGAATTCGAGTTCACCAGCACCGAGATGAACAGGTAACCCTGGGTGGGGAGGGAGGTGGGGGCAGGGGGCCTTGTGGTTAATTGGTCCTAGGCCCCAATTCTCATACCCTAGAGTCTATACTTCCAGCCCCCTCCTCCCTCAGACCCAGGAGTCCAGGCTCCCATTCCTCTTCCTTCTGATCCAGGAGTCCAGGCCCACAGCCCCTCCTCCCCAGACTCACTATCTGCTTCTCTGTGTACTTGTTGGAGCTAAGCAGGTTCACGGCTTCCATATGCCCGAAGTCAATGTCATGGCCAAGCAGAAAGATGAAGAGCAGTTTACAGACATATTTTTTCTTACTGTAGCCATCCAAAGCTTTGTCCCCTGGGGCCAGAGGAAGGAGGAAAGGGGAGGTAAAATGAGGAAGGAACACACCTGCAAGTCCCAGGAGTCCCAGCCCCCTCTTCTCCCAGACTCAGGAGTCCAGACCCCACCTACCTTTGAACTTAGAGCGAATATTAGCCAGTTCCTTGTTGATTCTCTTAATCTCTGCCTCCTTGCTCTTACCTGGGGAGGGAAGGCAGGGATGATGGTGAGGTTCCTGGAGCTGAGCCACCTGCCCCACTTTCCTTGGCAAGGGCCCTCAAAGCTGGAGGGCAAACTCTCCATGTTGGGCCCATTGCTAGCTGGGAGCTTCAGGGAAGTGATCACTAAGGCTCATTGGTCTCTCCAACCCAGAGCAGGCACCCCGCACACATTTCAGGGCCACCCCTGACTCCCTCCTCTCATTGTGGCCCCTGACTCTACTGTTCCTGAGAGCTGTCCCCACCCACAGCTCTGCTTACCCCTGCACAGCCCCAGCACTGGCCTGGCAAAAAGCATGTGATGAATGAATGGCTTGGCTGGCTTTTAGCTGTCCCCCAGGATCCTTGCTCCTACACATCCCCACTCAGTGTCCTGAACACCTGGTCCTCCCCCAGCTTCCCAATTCAATGAGGGTCCTATTGCGACCCAGTCAGCAGGCCAAGGCCAGACCCTGCACTGTCCTATGCAGCCATTAGCCAGGTGGCTCAGCGCACCTGAAGTGTAGCTGCTCCCAAGTGAGGTGGCTGTAAGTGACAAGGCCACACCAGATTTAGAAGATGGGGATGGAAGGGGGGGGGGGGGAAGAGGGGCAATAAATTTTTTTTAAAGATTCCATGTTGAAATGACTGTATTTGGGGTATATTGGTATCATGAATATACTGTTAAAATGAATTTTCCCTTTTTTATATTTTTATTGATTTCACAGAGGAAAGGAGAGGGAAAGATAGAAACATCAATCAATGATGAGAGAGACTCACTGATCAGCACAACCTAGGCAGGTGCCCTGACCAGGAATTGAACTCTGACCTCCTGGTTCACAGGTCGATGCTCAACCACTGAGCAACACCGGCCAGGCTCTTTTTATCTTTTTTTTTTTTTAAGTGGCTACTAGGAGAAGTTGCAAACACCACAAGTGTGGCTCAGTGCTGTCCCAGGTCCCCCCTGGGCTCCCACACTGCCTGGACACCTCCCGGGGTACATGTCATGGGTATCTGGGCCCCCAGACCTGATCAGAAGCTGGTTGAAGACAGGGCCAGCATCTGCCACTTTTCTGGCAGCAGCTCCATGTTCCAAGGGCTTTCTGAATGCCTGAGCCCAGAAAAGGCATGGAGAGTGAATAAGGGCCCTGTGAGGTGCGGAGTGCCCGCTCCCCTCCTGAGGAAGGATTGGAGGGCCAGCGGATGAGAGTGGGAGGTCTCTGGGATGCAGGAGGTAAAAGGCCAGCCCTTCAATGAAGAGTCTGAATTGGCCTTTGTGGCCCCAAAGGCCATCTGATCCTTCATTTATTAATTATATGCTTCCTGAGGCCCTGGGGCCCAGGCCTGAGTGGGACAACACGGGGCACCCGGGACCCAGTTGGACCCGGTACTTTTGATCCATTTTAGGGACTCCTGGCCTGATAGGCACAGGCAAGGGGCTTCATGCCCACACCTGGGTGAGATGTGCAGGGATGGAGGCTGCGGGTGGCGCCTGGCCTTGGCAGAGGCTGCGGAGGTGAGGACATTCGAGGAAGGCTGTGAAAGATGAGGAGGGTTTAGGAGCAGTTTACCAGCCAGGGCGGCCAGAACTACGCCCCAGAACCTGCTCAAGGGTAGCCCGAAGGCTAGAACAGCGCCTCCCTCTGGGGGCAGGGTGGAGCAGTGACCACAAAGGGCCCACGCCAGCCCCTCAAAATTACTTCGCAGACTCTGTGCTGTTCCTAACCACAGAATGACCTGCTTTACATGCTTGCTTTGAAACTATTCTATGGAGACAGACACACAGAAACAATCTCTTATAAATGGATCACATATTGCAAAGTGGCTGAGTAAACTTTACCACAGGTAGACGGATATTTGAACGGCAATTAAATTTTCGAGGCTAGCGACCTCTCTGGCCTTTACTTACAGCTCTATTAAAAGCTTCGAGAAGCACGCAAAACTAACCTATGGTGTTGGATGACCCAGTGACTATCCCTGGGAGCAGAGAGGGCTGGAAGGGTGCATGAGTGGGTGCAGGGGGCCAGGCTGGGATGCTGACTCTGCATCTGGGGGCCAGTTATGTGGCTGTGTACAATCAGGGAAAATTCGCCAAGCTGGTCACTTATGATCTGCGGGCTTTTTTAGTAGATATATTTCCATACATGTACATGTGTACACAAATATACTTACATATTAAAATTACATCATATAAAATATTTTTGTAGGAATGTATTCAATCATACAAAAGGCAATATCAAGTAGATATGGATAATTTAAAGACCATGTAAAGAATATACAAATGTGTGTATGTGTGTGTTTTCTTTAGTCTTTAAAGTATCCACATCTATTTGGTACTGTCTTCTGCATAAAATATACTTTACTAAAAAGAATTCACAGAGCAAACAGAGCATCGGGTCTCTGAAGAGCAGGGGCTGCAGCCCTGGAGAGAGAGCATCCAACCATGTGCACAAGCCTCTGCAAAGATTAGAGGCAAGAAACAGCCCGGTACCTAGAGACAGCGCATGGGTGCGGCTACGAGGATAACCCCTGGGTAAAGGGGGCTTCGGGCAGGGGAGACAGAATGGGCTAACAGAAGCCAAGACTTTCGAACATTCAGGACCAGTCGCAACAAGGGGATGAGCTTACCATCACAGGAGGCATGCAAACATTTAAAAAGGTTTCCTTGCCTGGCCAGTTTGGCTCAGTGGATAGAGCATCAGCCTGCGGACTGAAGGGTCCCAGGTTCGATGTGGGTCAAGGGCATTTACCTTGGTTGCAGGCACATCCTCAGTAGAGGGTGTGCAGGAGGCAGCTGTTCAATGTTTCTCTCTCATCCATGTTTCTAACTCTATCCCTCTCCCTTCCTCTCTGAAAAAAAAATCAATAAAGTATATTTAAAAAATAAATAAATAAAAGGGTTTCCTTTATCTTCAAACATTTCCTGGGGTGAGGCTCAGGGATAAGGGACATCAGCCCTGTGCTTAGAGATTCCCAGATGGCAAAGGAGGCTGACAGGGACGATTTTGAGTATTCTGACATAGGTAAACACAATGGGGCTGGAGGCCTGGAATCAGCTCCTGGGATTTGAGGATCAAAAGATGAGGCAAGCCCTGGCCAGTGTAGGCTCAGTGGTAGTGTCAGCTCATGCACAGATTTGAATCTGGTCAAAGGCACGTCACATCAATGTTTCTTTCTCTCTCTCTCTCTCCTTCTCCCTCCCTTTCACTCTCTCTAAAAAGCAATGGGAACAATATCTTCTGGTGAGGGTTAACAAAAGATGAGGTTAAAATGGACCAGGTAGAAATAGGGCAAGTGTGCTCTGGGCAGGAGGACCTGCCTGTGCAATGGCCTGTCAGCTAGCACAGAGGGTGCAGCCAGACCAGCCGGCCCCTGCTAGCTGTTCTGAGGGGCCTGAGGAGCAATGGGAGGGTGCAGGTCCCTCTTCTGTCTGTAGCTATGGCTGTAAGGGACATGTGGGTGGAAAAAGACCACCCTCTTGCCACAGACCAGAGCAGGAAACTGCTGACTGTGCTGAGAATATGCCCTACTTGAGGCTCTGGTTACGGGAGATAAAGCCCTTAAGGGTTTAAGCCAAAAAGGCCTAGGGGCGGGTCTCTCACTGCCACCAAAAGCATCCTAACAAACCTGACCTAAGCACTTTTACTTTTACTGAAGTCACAGTCCCTTTCACTGCAAGTGTCCACAGCCAGCTAGACAACTACTGCTCATAAGGTAACAATGTTCCCATCCATACAATCCTGCCCTGATGGGTTTCCCACACAGTCTAAGCAGCGCTGGGTCCTCAGAGAGGATTCTGGGAAATGATGCTTCCTGACTTGACTCTGAACCACTATCTGGCTCAGAAATGCTGGCCCTGTGCTGTCCAATACGGGAGCCACTGGCCACATATGTTGGAAATACGGTCAGCATGACTGAGAGATTAAATTCCTAATCTTATTTCCTCTTAATAAATTTAAATAGAAAAAAACAATTCTCAATTCAGTTACTACAAAAGTATGTTTGGAACAACTTGAGTACCCCATGAATCTATGTTTTATGAACACTTTTAAAAAAAATGGTTTTATTGATTTCAGGGAGAGGGAGAAGAGATAGAATCGATCAACAATGAGAAAGAACCATTGATGGGCTGCCTCCTGCACACACCCTACTGAGAGATGGAGCCTGCAACTCGGGCATGTGCCCTGGATTTGAACCGTGACCTCCTGGTTCATAGGTCAACCTCTGAGCCACACCAGCCAGGCTACATTTTATGAATTCTTAATCAAGAGCAAGTATTTCCAATGAAAATGCAGCCTCTGAATTGAGAAAGGAACATAAACTGTCTCATTAACTACTTCAAAACTATCGATTGCACATTCAAATGTTTTGCACACACTGGGAAAAGTAAAATGTATTAAAATTAATTTTGCTGGTTTGTTTTACTGGGTTAGCGCTGGGTTAGACTGTGCTCATGTGATCAGTCATCACCAACCCTTAGGGAGAAAAAAATTCTCCTTGAACAACCAAGTCACATCCTGTCAGTCCCCAGCTGGAAGGCAGCTGCAGGCCCTGCCTGAGCTGCCGCCTAACATTAGGGTACACATGCCTAACATTAGGGTACACATGCTGAGAACCCTCAACAGATCACACCAGGTCCCCCAAGGCAGAGAGGTGTGGCAGCTCCACTCCTTGGCAGCCACAGGGAGAACAGTCCTGGCTCAGGGAGGTGCTGAATTTGACATGTGTATGCGGGGAACGGCATGCTAACCTTGGAGAACCACCAAAGCAGGACTCATTCTTTCTGTTCTCTGCACAGTGGCCAAAGGAATCTGTAAAAATCTGAGTGCAATCCTGTCCTTTCTCTACTCCAAATCTCTGCTGGCTATAATTGTCCTCAGAGTAGAAGCTAAGTCCTGACTATGGCTCCCAGGCCGAGCACACCCACTTTTTTTTTTTTTCATATATCTTATTGACTTTTTACAGAGAGGAATGGAGAGAGATAGAAAGTCAGAAACATTGATGAGAGAGAGATATCGATCAGCTAGCTGCCTCCTGCACGCCCCACAGTGGAGACGTGCCCGCAAGGAAGGTACATGCCTCCAACCGGAATCGAACCCGGGACCTTTCAGTCCGCAAGCCGACGCTCTATCCACTGAGCCAAACCAGTCTCGGCCACACCCACTTCTGACAGAACCTCCCACTCTATCCCCCAGCCTCCTCTGGCTCCTCCTTCACTTCAAGCACAGTCCTGCCTCAGGGCCTTGGCACAAACTGTTCCCTCTGCCAGAATGCCCTCCTTCAAATTTATGCTGGTCCAATTCACCCACTAAATTTTTTTAAAAATATATTTTATTGATTTTTTACAGAGAGGAAGGGAGAGAGAAAGAAAGTCAGAAACATCGATGAGAGAGAGACATCAATCAGCCGCCTCCTGCACGTCCCACAGTGGAGATGTGCCCGCAAGCAAGGTACATGCCCCCGACCGAAATCGAACCCGGGACCTTTCAGTCCGCAAGCCGACGCTCCATCCACTGAGCCAAACCGGTCTCGGCACCCACTAAATTTGACTCTGCTCCAAACATCACCTTTTCAGCAAGAGACTCTCCGATCAGACTGTACAAAAGCACCATCCCTATCTTGTTCCCACATCCCCCTTCCCTGCCACCTGCTTGAACACCTGGATACTACATATCCACTTGTGGATTGGTCCATCTCCCCCCTAGAATATGGACTCCACCGAGAGGCGCTTTAGTTCACTGTTGTATCCCATCACCATGAACAGTGTCTGGCACTCAATCAGTGCTTAGAAAAGGACAGTTCATTTGTTCATCTATTCATTCAATGGGCAAATATCTCCTGAGGACTGCAGTGGGTACACTGGGGATCCAGAGATCGGACCAGGCCTGTGCTCAGAGATAGGGGGAGATGTCACAATGTGGAGGAGGATGCGCCTAATGGGTCGCTCAGCACCCTTCCCCCCCACTCACTCTCTCAAAAGCTTGCCTCAGGGTTGGAAGGAGTGGGGCTCTAGAGAGGTGGCAGACCCCTGCCGTAGGGAGCTCCCAATCAGATAAGTTCCCCAGCCACACACACACACACACACACACACACACACACACACACAGGCCAGGACCACACCCTCAGGTTGCACCCAGCTTCAACCTCTCTCTCTCTTATCAGCAGAATTTGCCCTTCCCGGCCCTCCTCTGAGCCTGCCCTTCATCTCCTTCTAGATCTTCTCTCTGAACTCCACTGTGCCAGGATGTCTCTGCCTCCTCACCCTCCTCACCTGTTCATTTTCGAGCAGGACTTCATCCCTCATCCCTTCTCTCCCCTCCTTCCTGCTTGAACCCTCCAGTGCTCTCAGGGCAAGCACTCTGCCAACCTTCCCAGATCCGAGTCTTAGCTCAGAGTCTTGACTGGGACTCAGGACCTTGCTGGCCCTATGCTTTCCCAGTTCTCCACTGCCTTTGGCCTGGCTAACTCCTGCAAACTATCTGAGCAATGTAAACAACCCCCATTCTCTCAACTTTGAGGCCCTCTCCCTCATGGGATCTAGGACAGGTACAATATTTTTCTGCTTAAAAAAAATAAGATACAGCCTTAGCCAGGTGGCTCGGTTAGCTGGAGCATTGATTGTTCTGTACACCAAAAGGTTGAAGGGTCAAACCCTGGTTGGGACGAATACAGGAGGCATGGATTGATGTTTCTCTCTCTCTCCCCCTTCCTCTCTCTCTAAAATCAACTTTAAAAGAAAAAACATGTATCCTCAGTTGTGGATTAAAAGGGAAAAAAAATTAAGATATAATTCACATACCCTAAAGGTCACTGCTTTATTTTATTTTTTAAATGTATTTTTATTTATTTCAGAGACGAAGGGAGTGGGAGAGAGAGAGAGAAACATCAATGATGAGAGAGAATCATTGATTGGCTGCATCCTGCACACCTCCTATTGGGGATCCAGCCTGCAACCCGGGCATGGGCCCTAGACTGGAATCAAACCCTGGAACCTTCAGTCTGCAGGCTGATGCTCTATCCACTGAGCCAAGCTGATGAGGGCAAGGTCACCACTTTAAAGTGTGCAATTCAGTGGTCTTTAGCATATCCTCAATGTCGTGCAATCGTCACCATCTGATTTCAGAACATTTTCCTCACCCCAAAAGGAAATCCTGTACTTATTAGCAGTCACTCCACATTCCACGATCCTTAGCCCCAGGCAACCACTAATCTGCTTTCTGTCTCTGTGGACTTGCCTATTCTGGACATTTCAGATAAATGGAGTCATACACTGTTGTGTATATGGCTTCTTTCACTTAGAAGGCTCACCCATGTGGTAGCATCTACCAGTACTTCATCCCTTTTAGTGGCTAAGTAATATTCCATTGCATGGGTGGAACATCTGTTTATCATATGTCCATGGATATTTGGGTTGCTTATTTCCACTTTTTGGCTATTCTGAATGATGCTGCTATCAACATCTCTATACAACTTGTGTGTGTGACAAGAACAGTTGCCTTTTTTAGGCAGTACCTGTCTCCTTAACGGGGGCACAGACAAGTTTGTCCTATTCACCAATGTCCCCAGCACCCATGATAAGGCCTGAAACACCCCAGCCACTCACATATTTGAGAAAAAGGACAAGAGGAAGCCCCAATTCATGTGGTGAAATTACCTCCACTGGCCCCAAGTTGGATCTCCCCTTTGTCCTCTGGCTTCCCTCTGAGATCCGACAGTGACACTGGCCGATGCTCTATCCACTGAGCCAAACCAGTTTCGGCAGTAGCCCCCTAATTCTTTCCCTGCTTCCACGCACACCTCCAGTCTGTGCTCTTCACGAAGGCCAAAAGTATTACTTTAAAACATCAATAGGCCCAGCGAAGGTGGCTCACTGGTTGAGTGTCGACCTATGACCCAGGAGGTCACGGTTGATTCCTGGTCTGGGCACATGCCTGGATTGTGGGCTCGATCCCCAGTGTGAGGTGTGCAGAAGGCAGCTGATCAATGATTCTCTCTCATCACTGATGTTAATATCTCTCCCTCCTCTGAAATCAATAAAAATATATTTTAAAAGGAATTCTTATAAATAAAACATCAATCAGCTCATGTCCCTCCTGTGCTGAAAACCTGCCTGCCACTTTCATTTCACTCAGAGAAAGGCCAGTCTCATTGACCCACAAAGCCCTACACATTCCTGTCCCGTCTCTGCCCTCAGCTCCCACCCTCGGCTCCAGCCACCCAGGCCCCCTCACTCTGAAGTGAACACACACCTCAGGACCTTTGAATGTACGATTCCCTTGCTTAGACCCCTCTTTCCTCCAAAATCCAGTGCTCACTCTCACTTCACTCAGTCTCCACTCAGATGTCTTCAATGAGCCATCTCGGTGAGGCTTTCACTGAGCTCCCTCCCCTTCTGGTCCCCCCCCTGCATCCCCTCCCTGCTCCTTCCTTATTTTTCTTCACGGTGTGACACTGTGTCATTATTGCCAGTTATCTGTGTTTATTTTTCTATCTCCCTCCTGCCATGGTGCTCCCAAAGGCAGGAATTTTTGCTCATGCTGTAGCCCCATGTGATCAAAGGTACTTGTCAACTGAATGAATGAACCTTCAAAGGGAAGATGCTGTTATGCCGGAGGTTTGCGGACAAGAAAACTAAGCATCAGAGAGGTTCAGTGACTTGACAAGGGTCACATGGCAAGGAGGTATCAGAGGTAATAATGACCTCACACCTGATTCTCACAGCTGGCCCCCCACTGAGTTCACAACACTTCATAGCTCCACCCCTTTTCATAACACCCACAACATCTCTTTTCCACCTGGTGCCAACAGTTTCCACAGCTCCTTTTCACCAGATCTAACACATACTGGATCCTTCCATACATCACTGGGCACCTAGCAGGGGCCACTGCTCCAGACCCAGCCAAGCAAGAACAATAGCCAAGATCTGTCTAGTGCCTGGAATGTGGGAAAGGCCCCACTGACATACATCATCACAACAATCTCATCCTAAAGTGAGGAGAGCAGGCCCTCCCGGCAGATAAAGTAACAGAAATGAGGTTCCCCATTCAAGGTCACCTGGCTGGGGAGTTACAGCTCTCAAACCCAGGTCTGGCTGGCCCCAAGGCCATGCGGATAGAGTCTGGGAAGCTCCCGACAGCTCCAAACATCAACACCTGCTGCGAGGAGTTGGGAGCTGACTTGGCACCAGGCCTCCCATCATCACGACAATCCTTCTTGCTGGTGATCACTGTCCCCATATTGGTGTGGTCAGGCTCCAGATTCAAGACTGTCCACCTCCCTGAACCCTGAGCCCTCTCTGTGACCAGACTTTTCCCCACCCCGCCCCCCGCTTTTCAGATCTCTTCCCCACCAATTCCTAAGGGCTACCTCCCCTATCTAAAAGGCCTGCTCTTTATAGTGTCCTCTCCTTTCCAGGCCCACAGCTCCCTGTCTCAGGTTCTCCCAAGCCTCTCCACGAGCAATGTCTCCCCTTGTGTACCCGTTGGAGTCCCTCCTTTCCCCTCAGTAACCTTTCAAGCCCCTTCTCCACTGCCCTCCATACTCCTAAGCAATCCTCCATCCTGGAGCCCCTCTACCCTTCAGCAGGGTCCCGCTACAGTCCTCCACTTTTCCATCTCTCCTCCCCAACCCCTAGGACTTTCTATCGCGCCCAGGCGCTCTCTCTGCACTGGCCAAGAGCCTCGGTGACCTATCTAGCCCCTTCCCTTCATGACACCCTCTCGCCTAGGCCCTCAAGCTCGGCCCCATTAGGCTTCCAAGGTTTCACGTCTTCCCAGTCCCCTCTGGCCTCCCCCAACTCGATAGCTCCACGGGGTTCCCCGACACACACCCATGCAATGCACCTCCTTCCCTTTCTGCCTGCACCAGGGATCCCTCTAATGCGACCCCCAAGCCCATTACTCCCGGGGACACCGCTATACCCCCATCCTCGGAACCTTACTAACCTCCTCGCCTTTAAGATCCTCTCGGGCGTCTCCTAACCACTCCGTGTGGTCACCTCAGGAGGCACGCTAAGGACACCCTAAGCCCCTTCACGCCCCCACTTTAAAGTTCCCCCGGGACCCTGCCTATCCTTTCCCTCCACGACCGCAATGGCCTTCTATCCCCGGGCCCCTCAGTTATCCCCAACCACTCAATTCATCGCTCCCCTCCTCCCGGGTCCCCCGGCCGCACTCTCACAGTTCCGGATGTCGGAGATGAACACCGCAAGCCCCCGCATCCCATCGCCCTTGGATACGGCCGGCATGATGACGGTGGTGTCGGCTGCAGGCCTGGCCCGGCTGGGCACAGCGCAGCGGGGGCTAGCAGGCGGGGACCGAGAGGAAAAGGACCCCAGGCAACGCCAACGAGCGGAGCCAGCCGCCGCAGGGGGGAGGACGGGCTGGCGGGCGGGCGGGCGGGCTGGAAGGCCGCAGCACCGCCCCTAGCCCCTCCCCTCTTCTATGCCGCCTGAGATTTCGCCGCCCATTGGCTCCCGTTACTGCCGCTCACACTCAAGCTCTCCCTCACTCCCTCGCTCATTGGCCTCAGGACAAAGGCACGCAGCTGCGATTGGTCCTGAGCCCCGCTATTTCCGTTTGGGAGGAGGCGTTGCCCAAGAGACGGGCGGAGTTCGATTGCGTACTGTGGGGCCGCCCCCTCCGCGCGGCCGGGTCCGGTAGTGATTGGATCGGGACGCTCTCCTGCAAGCGAGGGATTGACGTGAAGGAAGGCGGGGAGCGGGCTTGAGGAGGTGAGACTTGCGTTGGCTGAGGCCAATGGGCGAGGAGATCGCCCCCGCAGGCTCCGCGGATTCGCCATGTCCGTTCTAGTCCCGCCCCCGACGGGGCGGTTTCTGTGGGCGGGAGGAGGGCGATGAAAGGTGGAGAAGGCAGGGTGTCACTCAGCTGGGCTGGGATAGGTGGAGCGCCGCCTGCAATTCCCTGCTGCAGAGAAGGATAAGGGAGGGTCGAGAAAGCGTGAGGTGTTTACTGCGCAAGCGTCTCTCCGTTCCCCTTTCTCCCTAATCTCTTCCACCCACGACTCCTAAATCTTCTTCCAAGAAGAGGTCCCTATCCCCTCCTCCTCCCCTATCTAGCGGCCAAGAAGTTCAGACCGAATTTCGTGAGACCAAGTATCCCAGGGCCGAGGAAACTGTAATCATATCTGATCCCATTAAGCAGAGATGAAAACTAAGGTCCAGAGAGGTTAAATGTCTTGCCCAAGGTCACACAGCCAGGAAGTGTCAGCCAGATGTACAATATATTTTGGCTTTTAATCACTTTTCAATATACAATGCCGTTTTTGTGGGATTTCTTTTGCAATGATAATGCCATAATACAGATACAAAATCAAAACTGTGAGTCTCCTCCTCCATACTTGGAGCTCCTCAGCAAGAATGGGACCTGGTGCCGAACAACGCTGGTTAAAGGGAAGGAATAGGTGGATCTGTGGTGTTGGGTCTAACCACCACCGTCCAGTGTCCCAGAGACCCGTGTTGGTGGAACTGGCTTTGAGGAAGGCCAGGCCTCCGGAACTGTACCGCCCGGACCATTGAGAAATTTGGGGCAAAGGGGACTGGAAGAGTCCATTTCTGTCACCGCAGGATGTAAACCCCACCCACCACCCTTTTCTAATCTCTGAAGCCTGGTATTCCTGGAATGAGCCTCTGGGGGCGTGTCCTCGTTCCTGGGAGCGTCCCCTCTGAGTCCTGGGGGATGGAAATGAGGGTGAGGAGAGCCCACCTTCCAGGTTCAATGGAACCGCCCATTTGGGTTTTCAGGAACCAGGCTTGGGGAAGTCCATTATGGATTCTAGGAAGACGGACACCGCTCAGCTGTTTTAGTAATCAGGAGAGACGATTCCTAATAATGGCTGGAGGGAGGTGCTGTGTGCCCCTAAAAAACAAAGACCGGCACCATTAAAAACAGTAACAACAACAAGTTATTCGGACCTCGAGTTGGAAAGAGTCCTTATTTTTTAAAAAATATATTTTATTGATTTTTTTACAGAGAGGAAGGGAGAGAGATAGAAAGTCAGAAACATCGATGAGAGAGAGATATCGATCAGCTGCCTCCTGCACGCCCCCCACTGGAGATGTGCCGGCAAGCAAGGTACATGCCCCCGACCGGATTCGAACCTGGGACCTTTCAGTCCGCAAGCCGACACTCTATCCACTGAGCCAAACCGGTCTTGGCAAGAGTCATTATTATTATTATTATTAAACCTTCACAAGATATTTTTCCCATTGATCTCTAGAGAGAGAGTGGAAGGGAGGGAGGAAAGCACCGAGAGAGACATTGAACACGGGGTCAGGGATCAAACCTGCAACCCAGGTGTGACCCTTCAGTCTTCGGGGCCCACTCTCTAACCATTGAGCAACCTAGCCAGGGTGGAAAGCTTACTTATGAAAGATACAGTAAGCATCTCAAGGATAGGAGGAGCCCATTCCCTGAGGACAGCACCATTTTTCAACATTATAGATATTAGTGGAGTTTGAGCGAGTTCGCTTTATGAGGGACATGAAGGGAGACATCCAGATCCCAAGAACAGGAAAGGTCTGTCTCTAAGGACAGGCGGGGGTGAGGGTGGGAGGCTTCTCCCCACCAGCCTCTCACCCACCTCTTTCCACCCTTTGCCCAGAGCTCTGGGGTTTGGGTGTGGGTAGATGGAGAAACTCAGTCCTCTCCCAACCCCCTCCAGAGCCCATGAAGTAACCAAATTTAATTTGTAAGACTGGCCTAAGGCAAAGGCATTCTGAGGCCCAATGGGGAATCAGATTAAGAGGACTAACCTGAAGACCTGGGATTGTTTGACCCTGTGTGGAGACAGACATGGCACCACTGACGGGAGCTGGTGGACTTTACCCCAGCTTGCTAATAGAAATACAGTGGGAACCACAGATAGACTTTGCAATTTATTCCAGCAACATTTTTAAAAAAGGGGGAAGCCCTGGCCGGTGTTGCTCAATCGGTTCAGCTTCGCCCCATGCACCAGAAGGTCCGGGTTGGATCCCTGGGAGGGCACATGCCAGGGTTGCCTGCTGAGTCCCCAGTAGGGGGCATGCAGCAGGCAGCCCATCAGTGTGTATTACATGGATGTTTCTCTCTCCCTATCTCTCTCTAAAAAAAAAAAAATCAATAAAATATATTTTTATTTATTTTAGTCAGGCTAAAAACATTTTTTAAAGTAAAAGAAAAGATGACTCCTGGCCGGTGTGGCTCAATTGGCTGAGAAACGACCCAGGAACCAGGAAGTGGCCAGTGCCATTCCCAGTCAGGGCACATAAAGGAGTTGTGAGTACGATCCCCAGTAGGGGGAGTGCAGGAGGCAGCCAATGGATGTTTCTCTCTCATGAATGTTTCTATCTTTCTATTCCTCTCCCTTCCTCTCTCTCTAAAATCAATAAAAATGTTTTTTATTATTTTTAAAAATACATTTCTATTGATTTCAGAAAGGAAGGGAGAGGGAGATAGAAACATCAGTGATGAGAGGGAATCATTGCATGGCTGCCTCCTGCACGCCCCCTACTGGGGATTGAGGTGAAACCCAGGCATGTGCCCTGGACCAGAATCAAACCTGAGACCCTTATGCTCTATCCACTGAACCAAACCAGCTAGGACACAAACATATCTTTTTAAGTAAAGAAAAAGAGCTGAAACTGATTTGGCTCAGTGGATAGAGCATAGGCCTGCGGACTGAAGGGTCCCGGGTTCGATTCCTGTTAGGGGCACGTACCTTGGTTGTGGGCACATCCCCAGTAGGGGGTGTGCAAGAGGCAGCTGATCGATGTTTCTAGCTTTCTATCTCTCTCCTTTCCTCTCTGTAAAATATCAATAAAATATATATATTAAAAAAAGAAAGAAAAAGAATATAAATTTTAATAGCATTTTATTTAACTCAATATGCCCACGGTCATTTCAACGTATTTGGCATTCTTATTTTTTCCTCTTTAAAAGTCAGTGTAGCCGAGACTGGTTTGGCTCAGTGGATAGAGCGTCGGCCTGCGGACTGAAAGGTCCCAGGTTCGATTCCGGTCGGGGGCATGTACCTTGCTTGCAGGCACATCTCCAGTGTGGGGTGTGCAGGAGGCGGCTGATCGATGTCTCTCTCTCATCGATGTTTCTGACTTTCTATCCCTCTTCCTTCCTCTCTGTAAAAAAAACAATAAAATATATATTTAAAAGTCAGTGTATTTTACTTATACCACATCTTAGTCATTCCGTAGCCATAAACTATTAATATTGGCTGTGAAAGCATAAAATTATAGGACTGGATTGAGCAAGACCATTCTGAGGCTCAGGGGCTGGCCCATTGCTAAGTTTTAAGACCAGGAAATGAACAAAATCATGTTTGGGGGGTTCTAAACGAGGTTTGGGCAAGTCCTTTTTGGGTGTAAGACAGAGCATTAAAAGGGGACCCCAGAAACCCCTAAGGAGCTCATGTGTTGAACCACCCACAGCTTCTAAGACTTTGACCTGAGCAAATCAACTCTTGATTTTCTGCAGAAAAAAACAAAACTGGATTCACCCCTTGTTTCCCATGTCAGCAAATGGGCCCTCCATTAATCACCCAATCACTTTGCCAGAATGCCTCCTGTCCCTCACCCCAAACCATGGCAAGAATGGACCCACACCCAGTCACCTCCCTTCACGCCATTGCCTCACCTTGTACAGGTCACCGTCCCCACCATCTCTTGCCTGGAACCTTGTAATGACATACATTGCTGCTTTCCCTTCTCCTCTCCTCACAGCCCTCAGTTCATCCTTCACATGCAGCCGTGTCCTTCCCCAGCTCAAATGCCCCAGCCACCCTGGTCTCCTCTTGGCCGCTCTGACGCACCAGACACATTTCCACACCCCAAGCCCAACCCCAGCTTTTCCCATGGTTGCCCCTCATCCTGCTGGTCTCAGTGCAACAATCCTTTGAGTTGGAGAGGACTTCCTGACTTAGGGATGTAATCCCTTCCACCGAGCTTGGCCTGCACCTCCACGGGGGTCCCAGAGCCAGTGCACTGGGTGGATATTTAAGCACCGTCCAGCAGCCTCCGCAAATGACACACTCAAGAGGTGTACTCAGGGGGCACCAGAGCTCTGCTAAAGTAAGTCCTGCTCTATGGGGTGGGCCGCTACACAGCTTGTCCTTCACAGTGGATGGTGGCAGCCAGTCCTCACAGCCAATGGGCCTGGAGATAAACTCCCCCCACTGAGGTCCCAGCTACAATCAGGGCTCAACTACACCGGGAGGGTGTACGCAGCCCACGTGGCGGGAGGGGCAGGCAGGCTGCACCTGGAGTGCCAGCTCAGTTGGTCAAGGAGGCTCTGCCACTGGACCCTACACAATACCTACAACAGCAGGCCACGCTACCAAGCCCAGGAAAATCAGCAGCTCCACCTAATACACACACACACACACGGAAACGCGGAAGAAACACGTCCCAAATGAGAGAACAGGACAAAACTCCAAAAAAAGAATGAAACAAAATGGAGACCAGCAATCTATCAGATGCAAGAGTTCAAAAACACTGGCTATGAGAGTGCTCAATGAACTGGAGAACTTAAAGAGATCAGAAACATAAAAGCAGAGATAGGAAACATAACAATGAACCAATCAGAAATTAACACATCCACTAACAAGAATACAGGGAATCAACAGTGGAGCAAATGAAGCAGAGAATCCAATCAGATGTTTTAAAGATGCCCTTTTGGGTAGCTCAGTTAGTGAGAGCATGGTCCCGATATGCCAAGCTTGCAGGTTCAATCCCTGCTCAGGGCACATACAAGATCCACCAATGACCCTAGCAATGGGCAAGGAGACACCTGCTTGGTGGTGTTGCTCTTATATCAATCAGGGGCAAAGCAGACATACAGTCCTTAGCTCATCCTAGATTGATGCCTGTCTTGGTGGCCAGAGCTGTTTTATTCGTGAGGCACATTAAAAAAAAAATCCACCAATGAATGCATAAATAAGTGGAACAACAATCATCTATGTCTGTCTGTCTATCTCTCAATCTGTTTCCCTCCCTCCCTTCCTATCTCACTCTCTAAAATCAATCAATAAGAAAATATATTTTTTAAAAGGACAAGGAAACAGAAAACACCCAACCAGAAACAGCAAAAGGAAAAAAGAATTTAAAAATGAGAATAGTATAGGAGCCTCTAGGACAACTTCAAGCATAAAAACATTCACATCATGGGGGCACCAGAATGAGAAGAGAGTACAAGAAATTGAAAATCTATGCCAAAAAATAACGATGAAAAACTTCCCTATCTTGGTGAAGGAAAGAGATGCACAAGTCCAGGAAACTCCCAGAGTCCCAAACAAGATGAACCCAAAGTGGCCCACACCAAGACACATCATAATTCAAATGCAAAAGGTCAGCCTGGCCAGTGTGGCTCAGTGGCTGAGCATCGGCCCATGAACCAGGAGGTCATGGTTTGATTGCTGGTCAGGACACATGCCCGGGTTGCATACTTGATCCCTGGTAGGAGGCAGCTGATTGATGTTTCTCTCTCATCAATGTTTCTATCTTTTTATCCCTCTCCCTTCCTCTTTGTAAAAAATCAATAAAAATCTTTTTAAAAGAGACACTTAAAAAGAAAAAAAAAACAAGCCCTACCTTGTTTGGCTCAGTGGATGGAACATCGGCCTGTGGACTCAGGGGTCCCAGGTTGGATTCTGGTCAAGGGCATGTACCTTGGCTGCAGGCACATCCCCAGTGCGGGGGGTGCAGGAGACAGCTGATAGATGTCTCTCTCTCTCATCGATGTTTCTAACTCTCTACCTCTCTCCCTTCCTCTTTGTAAAAAAATCAATAATATATATATATTTTTAAAGACAAAATAAAATAAAAAACATTTAAAAACGTTAAAAAAATATAAAAAATTGTAAAGAGAGATCTTAAAAAAAAAAAAAAAAAAAAGAAAGCAGCAAGAGAAAAGCAGTTAGTTCTCTACAAGGGAGCTCCCATAAGACAGCCAGTTGATTTCTCAACTGAAATCTTGGAGGCCACAAGGGATTGACAAGAAATACTCAGTGATGAAAAGCAAGGACTGAGGTAACCCATTTTGGACCCCCTTCCTGTGCGGCCTCTCAGTGCATGGGATGGTGCTCAATCAACTCAGCAACATCAGACAAGGCATGACTATGTCTTTTTGTTTGTTTTGTTTAGTTTCTTCAGGCAACACTAATAAGTGTGGACCCACGAACCAGGAGGTCATGGTTCAAGCCCAGGTCAGGCTACAAGCTCTGGTTTCAGGCTCCATCCCCCAGTAGGGGGCATGCAGGAGGCAGCCAATGGATGGCTCTTTTTCATCATTGATGTTTCTCTCTCTCTCCCGCTCTCCCTTCCTCTCTGAAATCAATACAAAACATATATTTTCAAAAAGGTGAAATTTGGACACAACGTAGACAGGAGCAGAGGGCAGACAATATGAAGACACAGGAAAGGATGGCCATCTGTGAGTCAGAGGACCCCTGAGGCCACTGGAGTCAAGGGAGAGGCCTGCCCCTGCCAGAGACTCTCTCTCAGCCTCAGAAGGAGCCAAGGCTGCTGACACTTTGACCTTGGACTTCTTGGCCTCCAGAATGGAGACAATACATTTCTGTGGTTTAATCCCCTCAGTCTGTGGGACTTTGTTTCAGAAACCTCTGGAGACTAATACAAACCCTAACCGTTCGGTGCCTACGATTCACTATAGTTCCATGTTTGTTTAGATTTTCTTCTTCTTTTTATTTTATATATTTTTTATTTTTATTTTTAATATTTTTTATTGATTTTTTACAGAGAGGAAAGGAGAAGGATAGAGAGTTAGAAACATCGATGAGAAGGAGACATCGATCAGCTGCCTCTTGAATACCCCCTATTGGGGATGTGCCCGAAACCAAGGTACATGCCCTTGACCGGAATCGAACCTGGGACATTTCAGTCCACAGACCGACGCTCTATCCACTGAGCCAAACTGGTTTCGGCTCTTCTTTTTTTTAAAAAGAAACCACTATATTTTTATTAATTTCAGAGAGGAAGAGGAGAAGGAGAGAGAGAGAGAAACATCAATGATGAGAGGGAATCATTGACTGGCTGCCTCCTGCACACCCAAACTGGGGATCGCCCCACAACCCGGGCATGTGTCCTTGACTGGGAATCAAACCTGGGACTCTTCAGTCCCCAGGGTGATGCTATATCCACTGAGCCAAACCGATTGGGGGATTTCTTCTTTTTTTAAATTATTTTTTCTTCTTCTTCTTTTTTTTTTAATACTCAGTGATGATATATGATGAGAAAGCCAGGCCGGTGTGGCTCAGTGGTTGAGCACCGGCCCATGAAGATATATATATCTTTTTATTGATTTCAGAGAGGAAGGGAGAAGGGAAGGGAGACAGAAACATCAATGACTAGAGAGAATCATTGATCAGCTGCCTCCTGCAAGCCACACACTGGGGATAGAGCCTACAACCTAGGTATGTGCCCTTGACCCGGAATTGAACTGTGATCTCCTGGTTCATAGGTGGTTGCTCAACCATTGAGCAATGCCAGCTGGGCTGTTGGATTTTCTTAATAGGCAAAATTCACACACAATAAAAGACTCAAATCCCCAGTGTACAAATCAAAGAGCTTTGCCAAATGCCCAGGCCACCATCACCTGGGTTTCATTCTCTTTGTATCACTTACTGGCATCTGGTGGTTTTGCCCGGTTCTTGTCTCTTGCCATCGGGCATCCTCCCAGTCCCTCAATGGATATTAGATTCTCCTGGATTTGTTTCCATCCTCATTCACTACCAGCTCCCAGGTCTGGGGAAAGGCCAGGGTACCCAATGAAGAATCAAGTGTGAATGTGGGGGGCTGGGTGAGCCCAAGGTGACTCTCAGGGAGAGGGAAGTTGGCCCCTCCCAAGAAGCAGTGGGCCCCTCCATTGTCAGTTCTGGGTGGGAATGAATGACTCCATAACGTTTCTGAAGGGGAGGGACATACCGGGACGAAAGTGGAATCTGGACAAGAAGAGTTTCCTGAGACCCCTGGGGGAAATGCTGAGCCAGCACCTCCCCCTCCTGGCACCCCCCCTCCGTGAGGCCCAGTGGTTGGGTCCTTTATGAGGCAGTCTGGTGGAGACAGGAACTTTGAGGGTCAGTGGTCAGAATAGGTAGAGAGTCTCAGAGGAAGGATCCCTGGGAGCAGGGCCCCACACGCCATGGCCAGCGTGGTGGTGAAGACAATCTGGCAATCCAAGGAGATCCATGAGGCAGGGGACCCGCCGGCGGGGGTGGAGAGCCGCTCCCAGATGATCCCAGAGGCTCCTGGGGTGGTGGCCAGCCCAGCCAAGGGGATCGCGAAGAAAAAGAAGGCCGTGTCGTTCCACGGGTGGGTGTATGGCACCCTGTCAGTTATGGTCCTAGCGCCCAACACTGCCTCCAACACAGCATGAGTTTCAGCATGGGGACTGGTGAAGGGGAGGGCAGAAGAGGGGCAAGCAAGGAAGAAGTTAGGGGAAGGGCGGGGACATTGCAGGAAAGAGAAAGTCAGGCCGGTGTGGCTCAGTGGTTGAGCACCGGCCCATGAAACAGGAGATCATGGTTTGATTCCTGGCCAGGGTACAGGCCGGATGCAGGCTCGATCCTTTTAGGGGGCGTGCAGGAGGCAGCCTACCAATGATTCTCTCTTGTCATTGATGTTTCTCTCTCTCTCTCCCTCTCCCTTCCTCAAGTCAATAAAAACATATTTTTTTAGCCCTGACTGGTTTGGCTCAGTGGATAGAGCATCAGCCTATGGACTGAAAGGTACCAGGTTCAATTCTGGCCAAGGGCACATGCCAGGGTTGTGGGCTTGTGCAGGATGTGCAGGATACGGCCGATCAATGGTTCTTTCTCATCATTGATGTTTCTATCTCTCTCCTCCTCCCTTCCTCTCTGAAATCAATAAAAAACCACAACATATTTTTTAAGAAAGAAAGTAGGTAGCAGGAGTGGAGGAGAAAGCAGAAAGTAGGTGGTGAGGTTGGAGTCAGAGATTATGGGATATGGAGACGGAGGTAGGAGGAGCCATAACCCACTGATGCTACATCTTTTTTTTTTTTTAATTGATTTCAGAGAGGAAGGGAGAGGGAGAGAGAGAAACATCAATGATGAGAGAGAATCATTGATTGGCTGCCTCCTGCACGCCCCCTACTGGGGATGGAGCCCACAACTTGGACATGTGCCCTGACCAGAAATCAAACCGTGGCCTCCTGGTTCATGGGGTTAACGTTCAACCACTGAGCCATGCGGGCTGGGCTGAGGCTACATCTGACCCTCCTACCTGTCTTTCCTCCCCAGGGTGGAGCCTCGGATGTCCCACGAACCAATGCACTGGTGCCTGAACCTCAAACGGTCCTCGGCCTGCACCAATGTATCCCTGCTCAACTTGGCTGCTGTGGAGGCCACAGACTCCTCCGTCACAGACTCTACCACGGAAGACAGTGGCTCGCTGGCTCTGCCCGTGCCCCCTACCTCCCCCACCCCACCTTGGGCTCCAGATGATCCAGATATCACGGAACTACTGGTGAGGGACCCCAGCTGGGGAGGTTGGTCCTAGCCCTGGTGGGAGGCAAATGCTGAGGACGAGGGGTGTCTGTGGTTCTGGTCACTTTTTTAAATAATATTTTTATTGATTTCAAAGAGGAAGGGGAAGAGAGAGAGAGATCAATGATGAGAGACAATTATTGATTGTCTGCCTCCTGCACACCCCCTACTAGGGGTGGAGCCCACAACCCGGCACATGCCCTTGGCTGGAATCGAACCTGCAATCCTTTAGTCCGCGGCGGATGCTCTATCCACTGAGCCAAACCAGTAGGGTGATTCTGGTCACTATTCAAAGCCCAGAGGAACTGTTGCCTCCACCCCTACCAGCCAGCCATGAATCTGTTCCGTTTTTGGTGAATTGCTGTTGCTGCCTGGGAGTTGGTCTTGACTTATTTATTTATTTATTTATTTATTTTTAATTTCAGAGAGGAAGGGAAAGGAAGAGATAGAAACATCAATGATGAGAGAGAATCATTGATCGGCTGCCTCCTGCACACCCCCTTCTGGGGGTCGAGTCCACAACCCAGGCACGTGCCCTTGACTGGAATCGAACCCGGACCCTTCAGTCCGCAGGCAGATGCTCTAGCCACTGAGCAAAACCGGCTGGGGCTGGGAGTTGGTCTCTCGCAATGTCCCAGGTCAGACCATAACCCACTGAAAAAGCACCCAGTCAACACCTAGTTCTCACACTGTCTCCCAGGTATAGAGGCCATGCTGGGATCCCAGAAAAGGGACCTCACCCCAGGATGGGTGCATCTGGGAACGGTTCCTCCTGGACTTTGACAGAGGAGTAGGAGTTCTCTGAGGGGTTCACCTAAGAATCGGGGGTAAAGCAGGGAGGTGAGCAAAATCTGTGAGAATGTAGAGAATTCCCCACAGAAGCATAGAGGCCTACAGCTTGGTCCTTTTACCGCCCCCCCCCTCACCCCCCGCCAGCAGCTTCCCCAGCCAGCCCTGACCTGGGCTCGATGTGGACACTGAGAATGGCACTAACAATAACCAGGATTGCCTGGCCAGTGGGCTCATCCATTTGGTCATGCTTCCTCCCATGCACCAAAAGGTTGCCGGTTTGATTCCCAGTCAGGGCACACACCCGGCTTGTGGGCTCTATCCCTGATCAGAGGTGGGTAGGAGGGAGGTAGCAGATGGATGTTTTGCTCTCACATGGATGTTTCTCTCTGTCTCTAAAAATCAATTTTTATATACATATTTTTATTGATTTCCGAGAGGAAGGGAGAGGGAGAGATAGAAACATCCATGATGAGAGAAAATCATGGATTGGCTGCCTCCTACATGCCCCCCACTGGGAATGGAGCCCACAACTCGGCATGTTCCCTTGACCGGAATCGAATCTGGGACCTTTCAGTTCACAGGCTGATGCTCTGTCCACTGAGCCAAACTAGCTAGGGCTAAAAATCATTTTTTTTAATCTTAAAAGAAAGAAAAAGAATAACCGCTCATAATGATGCTAATGAGATTCGCTGGCAACGACTGAGCACTTTCTATATTCCAGGAGCCTCAGTTTCCTCATCTGTAAAATGGAGATGTATTTGTTCTCACAAGAAATATCTCCTCAACGCCTACAATGTGCCAGACACTAGTCTAGGAGCAGAAACATAGCAGTATCCAAGACAGAGCTCTGGATATAACCGTACCCACCTTATGCAGTTGTCATGACAACAATGTGCAGTTCATTCATGTAGCCAGCTGTAAGCACAGCATAAGTGTTGGCTGTTACTGTCATTCTTTTTATCTGCCCCCATTTCACACATGAACATATTGAGGCACCAAAAGGTGAGAGAGCATAGCCGAAGTAATACAGCCGGTGCGCAGTGGAGCCAGGCCTAAGAGTCAGGGGTAGGAGATGGGAAGCACCCTGCACTGATGGGGGAGGGGGCAGGCAGTGAGGTCCCTGTGGGAAACCTAGAAAGGAAGCCCTTAGCCAAGGAAGACTTTCCAGAAAAGACAAAACACAAGTTGGACCTTGAAGATAAGGATGGTGCTGCCCAGGCAGAAGACAGGGAAGCTAGCCGGAACATGTGCAAAGGGACAGGGGTTGAAAAGGACTCTCAGAATGGGGGTCACTGCAAGTTAGTCCCAGCAGCTGGAGTGTGGAGAGTGAGAGAGAGGAGGCTGAGAGGGGCAGGGACCAGGCCTCATGGGCTGAGAAGTGTGGGTGTTCTTCTCAAGGCAATGGGGAGCCATTGAGGGTTCAAGAGTGGGGGGTGGAGGAGCAACTTAGGGTATTCACTCTAAATTTACTGAATACCTACCTACTAGGTGCCAGGCACTGTGCCACATCCCTATGGTGGGGATCTCATTTTCCTCTCTTAAAAGTTCTGTAAAGGATATTTTGTCATTATATGCTTTGTTTTAAATGTATTTATTTGAGAGAGAGAGAGAGAGAGAAATGTGGACTTGCTGTTTCATTTATTGATGCATTCATCGGTTGTATGTGTTCTGATTGGGAATCAAGTCCCAAACCTTGTTGTATCGGGATAACACTCGCACCAGCTGAGCTACCTGGCCAGGGCAGTGTCATTACCAGTTTAAAGATGGAAACAAAAATAACAGGTTTAGCCCCAGTCGGTTTGGCTCAGTGGATAGAGCATCGGCCTGCAGACTGAAAGGTCTCAGGTTTGATTCCGGTCAAGGGCATGTACCTTGGTTGCTGGCACATCTCCAGTAGGGGGCGTGCAGAAGGCGGCTGATCGATGTCTCTCTCTCATCGATGTTTCTAACTCTCTATCCCTCTCCCTTCCTCTCTGTAAAAAATCAATAAAATATATATTTTTTAAAAAAAGCATGTGCCTTGGTTTCTAGCACATCCCCAGTGGGGGGGTGTGCAGAAGGCAGCTGATTGATGTTTCTCTCTTATCAATGTTTCTAACTCTCTATCCCTCTCCCTTCTTCTCTGTAAAAAATCAATAAAATACATATTAAAAATAAATAAATAACAGGTCTAGCCTGGCTGGCTTGCCTCAGTGGTTGAGCGTCGGCTTATGAACCAGGAGGTCACGGTTCCATTCCCGGACACATGCCGGGGTTGCAGGCTCCATCCCTGGTGTGGCGCGTGCAGGAGGCAGCCGGTCAATGATTCTCTCTCATCATTGATGTTTCTCTCTCAAATCAATAAATATATATATATATATATTAAAAACAGGTCTAGAGAGGTGGAGTGACCTCTGCAAGTTCAGAAACAAGGTCAGGATTGGAAGCTTGGAGGGTTGACACTAAAGCAAAGTCTTTTCTTTCCCTCAAGACTCCTCTGGGGTAGGGTGGGGACCTTTGAAAGGTAGACAGAGCCTGGAGGCAGGGAGGCCAGAGGAGGACCAGTGGAGAGAAGGGAACAGAGGAGGCCGCCCGGTGGGAGCCATCCTCTCCCCCAAACCGAATGCTGTCCTCCCTGTGGGCGTGGCTCAGGCAGCGCTTTGCCTCCCAGAGAGCTGTTTCTGAGTCACATCCCCAGCAGATTGTGCTGCCTCTGAAAGAGCCCTGGGCAGCCAGCCGGGATCAAGGCTGGAGCGAAGCCCCAGTGGGGTGAGGGGAGCAGCAGCCTCCTCCGCGCTTCAGGTTCCTTCTCTGTGGAATGGAAGAAGCATGACAGCCGGCACCTCGGCACCTCGGGCAACGGCAGGAGCAGCGAGGAGGTGCACTGAGGAAACACAGTGGCTCAGCCCGGAGCTCCCTCAGGCGGGAGAGCTGGAGCTGGGCTGGAGCTGGGCTGGAGCACAGAGAGGGGCCCAGAGGCCCAGAGAGAGGGGACTGAGGAGGCAGAAAGGAAAGATATGGACACTAAAGAGAAAGGGGACAGATAACTAGAGAGAGAGGTTAGAGAAACAGGGAACGGGCTTGGAGACCCTGCTTGAGTGACAAGTTCAGATTGGACAGACAGTGGGAGAATGATGAAGCAAACAGCTTTAAATCCTTTTTTTTTTTTTTTGAGAGAGAGAGAGAGGGGAAGGAAAGGAGGGAGAAAGAGAGAGAAACATCCTTTAGTTGTTCCACTTTATTTATGCATTCACTGGATGCTTCTTGTATGTGCCCTGACCTGAGAGCGAATCCAGAAACTTAGCATGTCGGAACAACACCCTAACTTACTGAACTACCTGGCCAGGGTGACATCTGTCTTAAACTGTGACATCTGTGTGAGGCCAAAGTTATGCCACTGAAAAGGTGGTCCTGCTTTTCGGGAAGGCCCACGAATCAAGGCAAAGATGCACAGGTCATAGGACCCCTACTTGGAATTGTCCTGCTGTCTGTGGACTGGCCTGAGGCTGCGAGGTTTGGGTTCTAACCCCTTCCTCATAGATCCCAGCCTGCTGTCCTTATTTTGTTAGTTTGTTTTTTAATACTCACCTGAGGATATTTTTTCACTGATTTTGAGAGAGAATAAAGGAGAGAGGGAAATACATTGATTGGTTGCCTCCTGCACACGCCCCAACCAGGGCCCGGGCTGGGGAGGAGCCTGCAACAGAGATACTTGCCCTTGACCAGAATGAACCTGGGGCCCTTTGATCTGCAGGCTGATGCCCTAGCCACTGAGCCAGCAAGCTAGGGCTTGCTGTCCTTATTTTTAACAATGCTGATGCTAATCATTATGCCTGGCTTATTGATCACCTATCAATCCTTACTGCCATCTGAACCAGGTATCATTAATCCCATTTTATGAGAAAGGAAACAGGCAGCCTTAAACTAGGGAATCACACTGCTAAGTCACAAGGTGTGTGGGTGGCCAACAAGGGCTTTGTCCCCAAGTCTCTGACTTCCTGTCATGCCATTCACTCCTTAACCAAGGGTGACAGGCTCTGTCTTCGCCATGCCCCTCATATGTGCTTAGTGAGGCTGAAGCTCACCTCCAGGCACACCAGCTGTCATATATACCTTTGATTGATTGATTGATTGATTGATTGATTGATTTCAGAGAGGGAAAGAAAGATAGGTCAATGATGAGAGAAATCATTGATCGGCTGCCTTCTGCACACCTCACACTGGGGATCAAGCCCGCAACCAGGGAATGTGCCCTGACCAAAAATTGAACCATGACCTCCTTGTTCATAGGTCAAAGCTCACCACTGAGCTATGGCGCCTAGACAAGGTTCATCTCTGTCTCTGTCTGTCTGTCTGTCTGTCTCTCTCTCTCTCTCTCTCTCTCTATATATATATATATATATATATAATTTCAGAGAGGAAGGGAGAGGGAAGACTAGATAGAAACATCAATGACAAGAGGAAATCATTGATCAGCTGCCTCCTGCACGTCCCACACCACTGAGGATTGAGCCTGCAACCCAAGCATGTGCCCCTGACCGGAATCGAACCCAGGACCCTTCAGTCCGCAGGCAGACACTCTACCCACTGAGCCAAACCGGTTTTGGCAAGGCTCATCTTTTAAAGCAGTGCCAAAGAATGTATGGACATACTTTAAACCACCATGGTTTTGTGAGTTTTTTTTGTAGATGCCCTTCATCAAGAAGAAGACATTTCCATTCTATTTCTAGTTTGTTTGTTTTTTATCGTGAAAGAATGTTAGCCCTAGCTGATTTGGCTCAGTGGATAAAGTGTCGGCCTTCGGACTGAAGAGTCTTGGGTTCGATTCTGGTCAAGGGCACATGCCCGGGTTGTGGGCTCCATCCCCGGTGGGGGGCATGCAGGAGGCAGCGGATCAATGGTTCTTTCTCATTATTGCTGTTTTTCTCTCTCCTTTCCTCTCTGAAATTAATATATATGTAATGATGTTAGATTTTGTCAAATGCTTTTCCTCAGTTAACATGATCATGTGTCCTTATTTCATTAGAATATTTATTTCATTAGAATAAATTATGTATTACATTGATTCTTTTCTATATGTCAAACCAACTTTGCATTCCTGGGATAAATCCTATTTGATCATGTAATCCTTTTTATATACTGCTGGATTTGGTTTACAATTTTGTGACTGTTTTCAGAAGGATATTGCTCTGTAGTTTTATTTTCTTGTGATGTCTTTGATTTGGGAATCAGTGGATAGAGCGCAGAATCAATTAGGAACTGTTCCCGCTTCTGTTTTTTTGAAAGTTTGGGATGGTAGCAATTTATTTATTTTATCATTTAAAAAAATATATCTTACTGATTTTTTAGAGAGGAGAGGGAGAGGGATAGAGAGCTAGAAATATCGATGGGAGAGAAACATCGATCAGCCGCCTCCTGCACACCTCCTAGTGGGGATGTGCCTGCAACCCAGGTACATGCCCTTGACTGGAATAGAACCTGGGACCTTTCAATCTGCAGGTCGACGCTCTATCTACTGAGCCAAACCAGTTAGGGTGGTAGCAATTTTTTTTTAATGATTGGTATAATTCATCAGTGAAGCTATCTGGTCCTGGGCTTTCCTTGGTTGGGAGTTTGATTATTAACTCAATCTCTTTACTTGCCATGGGTCTATTCAGATGTCCTAGTTCTTCTTGAGTCAGTTTTGATAGTTTGCATTTTCCTAGAATTTCTCCATTTCATCTACATTATCAGATTTAATCGCATACAGTTGGTCAGAGTATTCCCTTATAATCCTTTTTCCTGCGGTAAGATCCATTTTGACGTCCCCTTTCCTTCCTGATTTTAGTAATTTGAGTCTTCTCTCTTTTTCGTAGTCAGCCTGGCTAAATATATGTCAATTATGTTGACCTTTAAAGCAAACAAAACAAAACCTTCTCATTTTGTAGATTTTACATACTATTTTTCTAGTCTTTCTTTTTCTACCATTGCACTAATCCCTTCCTTCTGCTAGCTCTGTTTAGTATACTGTTCTTTTTTTAAAGTTTTTACATTATTAATTCTAGTGCTTTCTTTTTTTTTGATGTGTTTAGTGCTCTAAATTTCCTTCAAATTCTTTTCCTAATCCCATAAAATTTAGGTTATTGTGTTCATTTTCCTACAACCCAAAACTTTTTATCACTCCTCTTGTGACTTCTTCTACTCATTGGTTGTTTATGAGTGTATGATTGTTTTTTTGTTTTTTTTTTAATTAATTTTTATTAATTTTTTTATACATATCTCCCCATTGCCCCCCTCCCTCCCAGGCATACCCCGACCC
>JAAGEH010000058.1:2847078-2874122 GCA_011751065.1 Lasiurus cinereus
CCCCCCAGTGTCTGTGATCATTGGTTATGCTTATATGCATGCATACAAGTCCTTTGATTGATCACTTATCTACCTCACCTAATTTTAATCTTTCTGCTGTAATTTCACAGTCTGTTTGATGCTTTATGATTTTTGTCCTCCTGAGAATTATCAGTCTACTCCCTTTCTGTGCTCCTGATTCTATTATATTCACCAGTTTATTCTGTTGATCAAATTTTTAGTTCACTTAATTTTTAGCTTCACTTGTTGATAGATATGTATTTGTTGTTCATAATTTTTTGTCTTTTACCGTTTTCTTCTTCCTCTTCTAAAAGAGTACCTTTCAGCATTTCATATAATACTGGTTTTGAGTTGATGAACTCCTTTAGCTTTTTCTTCTCTGTGAAGCTCTTTATCTGCCCTTCAATTCTGAATGATAGCTTTGCTGGATAGATTATTCTTGGTTGTAGGTTCTTGCTGTTCATCACGTTGAATATTTCTTGCCACTCCCGTCTGGCCTGCATCGTTTCTGTTGAGAAATCAGCTGACAGTCGTATGGGTGCTCCTTTGTAGGTAATGAACTGTTTTTCTCTTGCTGCTTTTAATATTCTCTCTTTGTCTTTTGCTCTTGGTATTTTAATTATGATGTGTCTTGGTGTGGTCCTCTTTGGATTCCTTTTATTTGGTGTTCTGTGTGCTTCCTGGACTTGTAAGTCTATTTCTTTTACCAGATGTGGGAAGTTTTCAGTCATTATTTCTTTAAATAGGTTTTCAGTATCTTGCTCTCTCTCTTCTTCTGGCACCCCCACAATTCTGATGTTGGTACGCTTGAAGCTGTCCCAGAGGCTCCTTACATTATCTTCACATTTTTGGATTCTTTTCTCTTCTTGCTTTTCCAGTTGAATGTTTTCCGCTTCTTTATATTTCAAATTTTTGACTTGATTCTTGCCATCCTCTAGTCTGCTGTTAGGACTCTCTAATATTTTTTATTTCAGTCAGTGTCTCTAGTATGTCCTTTTTCATCTCCTCTTGGGTCTCATTAAATTTACCCAACTTTTCTAGCATATTCTTGAAAAACCTTATAAGCATGGTTTTGAACTCTATATCCAGTCTTTTTTTCCCCCTCCATTTCTTTTGTTTGTAATCCCTTTCCTTGTCTTGGCATTTTCCCTATGCCGGGGAAACTTCTGTGTTGGATTCAGCCTTATGATAGCAGACGCAAAGCCGCAGAAGCCTCTGTTGAGCTTGGGAGGGTGGAGTCTCAGGGCTTAAGGGACCGCCTTGCCTTCCAGTCGGCCCCACCCTCCACGGCCCCTGAGTCTCACGTGACTGGGTAATGGCTGGAGCGGTCCTTGTGCGTGTTCGGCCGGCTGCAGTGCCTCTAGACCGCTGCCTTTCCCGCTCCCCTGCGCACCAGGACCACACGAGTCTGGGTCCCCAGGGTTTCGCCCAAAACAGGGGCTCAGTGGAGTCAGAAGTGGCACAGTTGGGTGGGTCTGTCTCCCGCCCTGGCCCAGTCAGCAATCTGTCCTGTGCGCAGTACCGTGCGCGCCACCAGGCCTTTGATCTTTTGCGACTCCCCTAAATTTCCGTGCACCTCTCCCTTTTCACAGTCCAAACTCTCCCCGTATGAGTTTTGGCTGGATCTGGGGTTTAGTGTCGTAGGATAAGGGGTTCAATGCCTTTGAGAGTCTGTTTCCCTCCCGCCAGAGAAAGACAGCCAGGTACTCCGGCACCCGCTCTCTCCTCGCGCGTGTCTCCATACCTCAGCTTTTTGCAGCTCCTCTGGGTCTCCGTGAGCCCCTCTCTTTCCCTCTAGTTGTAGAACTTCCACTCAGCCAGCTTTCCTGTGGTTCTGGATGATGTCCGTTCTGTCTTTTAGTTGTAGTTTTGAAATTGTTGTGCGAGGCAACAGTGTAGGTGTTTACCTATGCCATCTTGGATTCCCTATGAGTGTATGGTTTAATTTCCATAAATATGTTTCCCAAATTTCTGCCTGCAATTGATTTTTTTAAAAATATATTTTATTGATTTTTTTACAAAGATGAGAGGGATAGAGAGTTAGAAACATCGATCAGCTGCCTCCTGCATGCCCCCCACTGGGGATGTGCCTGCAACCAAGGTACGTGCCCTTGACCAGAATCGAACCTGGGACCCTTCAGTCCGCAGGCTGATGCTCTATCCACTGAACCAAACCGATTTCGGCATGATTTTTTTTTTCTTGATTTCAGAGAGGGAGAGGAAAAGAGAGATAGAAACATCAATGTTGAGAGAAAACCATTGATTGGCTGCCTCCTGCACATCCCCTACCAGTTATCGAGCCCGAAACCCGGCCATGTGACCTTGACCAGAATCAAACCCAGGACCCTTCAGTCTGCAGGCTGATTTCTAAGTTCACTCTCCTGATGTCATCAGGGTCAAAAAAACATACTTTGTATGATCTCAATCCTTTTAAACTTGAGAATTTTGGGGGAACTTTTTGTGTGCACTTGAGGAGAATGTGCATTCTCCATTGTTATGTGGCATGTTCTGTACAAGCCTGTTAGGGATGGCTGATTTATAGGGCTGCTCAGATTTTCTATCTCTTTGCTGATCTTCTATCTAGTTGTCCTATCATGGAAAGTAAGGTATTGAAATCAACCATTAATGTTGAATTGTCAGTTTCTCCTTTCAATTCTGTTACGTATTTTGAAGTTTTGTTAGGTGCATATATATTTATAATTATTATATCTTCTCAATGACTCAACTTTTTTTTCTTCTAAATATATTTTATTGATTTCTTACAGAGAGGAAGAGAGAGGGGTGGAATTTGGCGGGGGGAGGTTTGACTCCACTTTGCTGCCTCCTTAAAATAGTATTTATCACACTTGTTCTCCACAGCAAGAAATGTGATATTGTCCCCATCTCACAATGCAGGAAGCTTGTTCTCTTTTCTCTGTGTGTATTAGTTCAGCAACTGCCAAAGAAACGACCTATTTATTCCTCACATAACAATCTCTACAAACAGCCCTCACTGGTTTAGCTCAATGGATAGAGTGTCGACTTTCAGACGGAAGGGTCCCGAGTTCGATTCTGGTCAAGGGCACATTCCCGGGTTGCGGGTTCAATCATCACTGAAGTTTCTATCTCTCCTTCTGCTTTCCTCTCTAAAAGCAATAAAAATATTTTTTAAAAAAAGGAAAGAAAAAAAATCCTACAAACATAGCGGCCTGCTCTTCAAATGCAGTAGGTTACAGGCTCCTGTGTTCCGATGGCTCAGCTAATTAAGTCACAAGTTTGGCTGCTGAAACAGAAAGACGCAAACAGCCCTGGCCAGTTTGGCTCAGTGGATAGAGTGTCGACCTGTGGACTGAAAGGTTATGATTTCTATCCCTAGGCAAAGGCACGTACCTCAGTTGCAGGTTCGATCACAGCCCTTGTTGAGGCACACGTGAGAGATAACCAATCAATGTGTGTCTCTCAAGTTGATGTCTCTCTCTCTTTCCCGCTCCTCCCTCCATTCCATTATCTCTAAAAATCAGTGAAAAAATATCCTCAGGTGAGTATTTAAAAAAAAAAAAAGACACCAAACAGCATAGCTTAAACAAGATGGAAAATGTTATCTCTTGCTTGTAAGTCTTCAGAGGTGGTTGGAATCTAGGGTGGGAACTCCATAGTGCTGGCATTCAGGCTTCCTCTGTCTTGTTCTGTCTTCCATCTCATGCTCCAAAATGGCTTTAGCCACCAATTTTGCACTCCTGCCAATAGGAAGAAAGAAATTAGCCATTCTCTCTTCTTTCCCTTATTAAAAGTGTGACTCAGACATTATCTTCATTACTGGAGGCCCAGGGCGCACGAAATTTGTGCATGGGGGGTGGGGGTGTCCCTCAGCCCTGCCTGTACCCTCTTCAATCTGGGACCCCTCGAGGTATGTCCGACTGCCCATTTAGGCCCGATCCTGATATAATCAAGCCTAAACGGGTAGTTGGACATCCCTCTCACAATCCAGAACTGCTGTTCAGAATTGCTCACCTGTCTGCCTTTCTGATTGCCCCTAACTGCTTCTGCCTCCCAGCCTGATCACCCCTACCTACACTCCCCTGCCAGCCTGGTTGCCCCTAACTGTCCTCCCCCGCCGACTTGGTCCCCCCCCCCAACTGACCTCCCCTGCAGGCCTGGTCACTCCTAACTGTTCTTCCATGCAGGCATGGTCATTCCCAACTGCCCTCTCTGCAAGCCTGGTCCCCCCCTCAACTGCTCTCCCCTGCAGGCCTGGGTCCCCCCCAATTGCCCTTCCCTGCAGGCCCAGTTGCCCCCCACTTCCTTCCCCTTCAGACTTGATCATCCCCAACTGCCCTCCCTTGTAGGCCTGGTCTCCCCCAATTGCTCTCCTCTCCTGGCCTGATCACCCACTACTGCCCTGCCTTATAGACTTGGTCCTTCCCACCTGCCCTCCCCTGCTGGCCATCTTGTGTCCACATGGGGACAGCCATCTTGTTGTTGGAGTGATGGTCAATTTGCATATTACTCTTGTATTAGATAGGATTCCCATTCACATTCCTTAACCAGAACTTAGTCACATGACCATGCCTGGCTACAAGGAAGCCTGGGAAATGTAGTCTTTGGCTGGGAAGGGAAGTGCTAGGAAGCGATCAGCAAACTGCAGCTTGCAAGCCACATGCAGCTCACAAGCTGCAGTTTGCTGCTCTGTTAACTAATGAGTTTGCCGACCACTGTGCTAAGTTAACTTCTGTAAATGTGGAAGAGCTGAGAGTGGACCCTGCCTCATGGATCCTCCTGAGCCAGTTGGGTAGGAATCACAAAGCATTTTGTGGCAATAAAAGATAGCACCAACCCGAGGCCATATGAATGTTCTTGTCCACCCAGGTACATAGTACATGAGGTGGCCTTGTCAGATTTTAAACCCAGAACTTAGGCCACCTCATGCGCTGTGTATCTGGGTGACACGGGACACCCCCTCTTTGAGCCTCGTTTGCCTCTCTTGTAGAAGGGGCCAAATAATTTCAGCAGGTGTGGTTGTAGGAATAAAAGAGAAAATGTGTGTAAGCGATTGGCCTGGAGCACAGTGAGTGTTGGTGTCTAGAACTTGGGTTACCTTTAGAATTCTCCATGCCTGGAAAGTCAGAGCATGTGTCTGAACAACGTACCTTATTTATGTCTGTAGATCCGGAAGGCTTTTATGTCAGTGTTTGGTTGAGGCCATTTTTCTTCCTCTACGTGTCTGAGTGCTTCCCCTACCCCCACTCCCATGTGGTCCTACTTACTGTTCTTCCCACCATGAGGCAGAAACCAAGTCCAGCCCTGGCTTTCCGAGCAGGAGTACCTCAAATCCAAAGTGGCGTGGTCTTGGCTCAAAGTCACGTGGCCACTCCAGGGCAGAATCAAGGTGTACACGGAGCCTCCTCTCAGTTCTAGACTTGTTCTTGGGGTTGGGGTTTTGCTCCCACTCAACTATCTCTCATTCTTCCCCAGAGTGGGGTCAATAGTGGATTGGTTCGCGCCAAAGACTCCATCACCAGCTTGAAGGAAAAAACCACCCGGGTCAATCAGCATGTGCAGACACTGCAGGTACACAGAACTCCTCCCCCCCCCAATACCTCCTCTCCCTCCAGGGCCACTTTGCTCTCTCAGGCCCCTCCACCAACTCAATGAACCCATAGCCTAGCTGGGAAGGCAGAGGCTCAGAAAGGAAAGCAATCGTCCCAAGCCTAGCCTCTCCCCACCTTGGGGCACATAGTGGGGTGTCCCCTGTAGCCCTTAGCTAACTTCTCCCTTCCATGCTCCAGAGTGAGTGTTCTGTGCTGAGTGAGAACCTAGAGCGAAGGCGGCAAGAGGCAGAAGAACTGGAAGGGTACTGTAGTCAACTCAAGGTGAGCTTCGGGAGGGCTAAAGGGCAGGGGGAAGGGTGTGGATTTAGGAAGAGGGGGGGGAGAATGGAGTGGGTGGACACGAGAGGGTGGGGGAGTGGAAAGTAGCACAGGACAGGTTGAAGGAGAAAGTCATCCCTTTATCCAAGGGAGCTAGGCTCCTAAGGGATAGAACAATAGGCAGAGGGCAGATATTGGATGGGGGAGAAGGTGGGTCCTGTTGCCTTGTTATCTGGGGTGGAGCCTGTATGGAAATAAGAGGGGAAGGGCAAGGAGGCAGAACTGGAATGGGAAGGCAGGGCCCCTGCCCTGGTGTCCTGACCCAGGAGAACTGCCGGAAGGTGACTCGGTCAGTTGAAGATGCTGAAATAAAAACCAACGTCCTGAAGCAGAACTCTGCCCTGCTGGAGGTAAGGGGGTGGGGGTGGGGGGTTCCAGGATTGGGGACAGGGTGCTTGATCAGACTTCAGGTGGAACTTGCCCACCCCACCATCACCCTGCCCCTTCGTGTTCACAGTCAAACTTCTCTGTGCACAGTAATAGTCAGGCCCCGAGGGAGACTTGTGTTGGACTTTGAGTGGGAATGTCCATGCCGCCCCTATGCCCACACATCTTCCAGCAAAATGTTGGAAAAGTTTCAATGGTTCTTCCTAAACAGGCAAGACTGACACCTTGGAGGATTAGGGGGGAGGAGGGAATTCGGGCTGCATGGAGACAGGGAGGCAGGCATCTTCAAACGAGAGAAAGGTCCCCAAGTAATGGCAAGTGGGAGTCCATTTAGACTCCAAGCTGGACTTCCCAATATCCTGCCCCCCCACATTCATGTACTTTCCAATCTCAGGGACTCACTGGGTGGATCTGGGGTGGAGGTGGTGGCCGGGGGTGCGGGGGGCTGGGGGTGGGGGGTAAAGGGCTCCACGCCCTAACCCTGCCCCCTTCCCGGGTCAGGAGAAGCTTCGCTACCTCCAGCAGCAGCTGCAGGATGAGACGCCCCGGAGGCAGGAAGCCCAGCTGCAGGAGCTGGAACAGAAGCTGGAGGCCGGCCTGTCCCGGCAGGGCTGCTCCGGGCAGCCTGGGAGCCCTGATGACACCCCACGGCTACGCAGCCTGGCCCCCGGCTGCTGGGGAACAGGGGCCCGGGCTGGGGAGGGCCTCATCATGAGTGAGCAGGAGGTGCAGAAGGTGTCTGCTGGCCTGGAGGACCTGAGGTGAGTGGGTCCTGGGGTGGAAAACTGGAAAATCTTGGGGGGCAGGGCCCAGAGGGTGGAGCCCTGAAGAACCCGGGAAGGAGTGTTTCAGGAGGTGGTGACCCAGAAGGGCAGGACACGGATAAACTTAGTTTTGAGCACAAGGCTGGCGGTAGGGGGGTCCACAGCTGGGTAAGGTGAGGTGGGCAGGTTGTGTGTGTGTGTGTATGTGTGTGTGTGTAGGAGAGGTAGGTCGTTGGAAGCTCCAGGGTCAAGGGGACAAGGGGACAGGTTGGGGAGTGTGCCTTGAGGAGGCCGGGTCTGGAGGGGCTGGTGTGGGGCTGGATGGCAGGATGAGCGGAGGGCCAGGATTCCTGGGTGAGGACAGAGGCAGCGTTTTAGAGGAGAGGGGAGGATTCCAAGAAATAGGTCTAGAGAATGTGGGGACTGGATGGGCCTGGAACCATAGACGCGGTCTTGGCGTGGCGGGCCTGATGGGGATGAGTCCAAATCCAGCCCTGACCAGCTCCTCACCTTTCCCTTCCAGGAGGGAGGTGTCCTCGTTGACCGCGCGGTGGCACCAGGAGGAGGGGGCGGTGCAGGAGGCCCTGCGGCTGCTGGGGGGCCTGGGCGGCAGACTGGACGGCTTCCTGGGCCAGTGGGAGCGGGCGCAGCGCGAGCAGGCTCAGACAGCGCGGGGCCTGCAAGAGCTACGGGGCCGCACCGACGAACTGTGCACCATGTGAGGGCCACGGCGTGGGGCGGGGCTGCGGGAGGGCGGGGCCTCGAGGGAAAGAGGAGGACCAATCAGCTGGGACCAAGAGGGCCCGACAATATACTGGCACAAGGAAGCTCCTATTAGAGAGTAGGAGGGGCTGGCCATGCCCAATAAGGCCTGAGGGGCGGAGTCAATGAGAGAAGTTTTCCACACCTTAAAAGGACAAAGGGAGGAGCCAAGCAGGCGTAGTGAAAGCCAATTGGAGAACAAGAAGGGGTAGTTCAGCCCTAAAAACATAAAAGGAGCCTGGCCAGTGGGCTAATAGTTAGAGCCACCGCCTGTCACGTCGGGTTCCCTGTCAAAGGCATATTCCTGGGTTGCAGGTTTGATCCCTGGCCCCTGTGGGGGGGCATGTGGAAGGCAACCAATGTCTGTCTGTCTGTGTCTCTCACTCACCCCCTACCTCCCTTCTACTCTACCTAAAATGCAATAGAAAAAAATATCCTCGGGTGAGGATTAACAAATTTAATTTTTTAAAAAAATAAAAGGAAGGGCCAATCAGAGCAGAGAAGGGCAGAGGCCAATCAGAGCAGGGAGGTGCAGGGGCCAATCAGAGCAGGGCGGGGTGTTAGACTTGCTGGTCACGGGCACAGCCTCACTCCGCTCACTCGGAGAGGTGACCTCGAAGCCCTGGCTCTTCTTCCGCTCAGGGTGGAGCGGTCAGCGGTGTCTGTGGCTTCGCTGAGGAGCGATCTGGAGGGGCTGGGCCCTGTGAAACCGATTCTGGAGGAGCTGGGGCGGCAATTTCAGAGCTCTCGAAGAGGGTCTGACCTCACCATGAACCTGGACCGGGCCTCCCAAGGCTCCTGTACCCGCTGTGCCAGGTAAGAGGCCCAGGCCTGGCTCCCAGTGAACTCCATAAAGAAAAAGTATTGAAGGAGAAGGGCATTGGCGAGAGCGGGAGGGAGGGCATTCCCGGGCATGTGTTGTAGGACCAGCATTCCTGGTGCATTATGGGAGCCACATTTCCCACGTGAAGTCAGTATCTTGTGGAACACCAGAAAGTCCTGATATAGTCAAGCATCCTAGACTTCTAGTGCATTGTGGGAAGATTGGGGTGTGGTCGTTGGTGGGAGGCTGGGTTTACTGGTGCATTGTGAGATGAGACCTTGGTTTATCAGAGAGCAGAGGGATACCATTTTCGGGTCATATTAGGAAGCAGGAGGACTTCCAATACAACGTTCGACCAGATTAAACCAGTCCATTGTGGGAAATAGGAGCTTTTGGTGAACTGAGGGCCATCAGGTGCCCTTTGGGAGTGGGACTCCCCAGGCATGGTGGTGGGGTTGCAGGGGTGCTCCATGGGAAGGGGCCCCGGGTGGAGGCTGGGCGGTAGGCATCTTGGGGATGGAGTGAGTACCAGGCCTCTTTCACCTGCTCCCCCTCCCCCAGCCAGGGGCAGCAACTGTCCACGGAGTCCCTGCAGCAGTTGCTGGAACGCGCTCTGACCCCACTAGTGGACGAGGTGAAGCAGAGGGGCCTGGCCCCTGCTTGCCCCAGCTGCCAGCGGTTACACAAGAAGATTCTGGTACCAGGGCCCGTGGGCCACCATGCTCCACTTTTCTATCAGAGAGGGGGTGGGAGCCCCGGGCACAGGGACTGCTGTATATGGCAGGGTGGGAAGACTGAGCTGTGGGCAGCAGGTGTAGGGGGAACACTAGGCTTTAATGATTAGGGTCAGGGGAGGGGCAAGCACTTTAGAAGGTTGAATTTAGAGACATTTTGAAGAGAATGTCACTTTGTGGACATTTTAGAAACCAGCACAGGGTCCATTGGTCAATTATTATTTGGAACCTTGGTGAGGGACATTGCCCAGAGCATGATGGGACACCGGATATGGCACTGTGGGATGCAGGAGGCAGGCACATCTACAGCTTCATAGAATGCAAGCCTTACTTTCTGTAGGTCTTAAGAGAGGCCACATATTATCCGGGGTCACTGAGGTCAGACAGAGGACTCAGGGAATGTAAGTCGCAGTAAACTAGTGCATTTTGGGAAATCAGACCACAGACTTCAAGCCATCCTGATGTGGTTTCCAGAGAGCTGATGTCTTATGGGCCAAGGCCTAAAGGTATAAGTCTAGCGGGTGAGACAGACAAGTGAGGCAGTGTAGGACATTGATAGGGCAGAACTAGGGGACTGTGACACCATAGGACAAGGGGCCTGGTGCATTCTGGGACATAGGAAACCAGAGCACTAAGGATCAGATTGTGACAGAGATGTTGGTCTGTAGATAAGGAGATGGGAGGTCTTATGAGATGTACAAGGTCACCATGTGATGGGTACTGGGGGCCAAACACATATCCAAAGCATGATTAATCGAGGGCATTTGGGGAAAGTAAGATTGATGCTGATTTAGTGCTCGCTGGGACTCAGAAGGCCAGTGCATTAGGGGACAGGCAGTGGGACAGAGCCGGGTTCAGCACACATTGGAATTTGGAAGGCTAGTGCATTGCGGGAGGCTGGGGTCCACTGGAGGCATGATAGGGTACCTTGAGGGAGGAATGTGGGTCCCATGGGCCCCTGCCCCTTGCCCTCCGCGATCCAGCTCCCTCCACCCCCAGCCCAGTCAGGCAAGCCCAGCGGCGCCTACACTCCTCTCCCCAGGAGCTGGAGCGCCAGGCCTTGGCCAAGCATGTCAGGGCAGAGGCCCTGAGCTCCACCCTTCGCCTGGCCCAAGACGAAGCCTTGCGGGCCAAGAACTTGCTGCTGACAGACAAGATGAAGCCGGAGTGAGGAAGGAGGCTGAGGGCATGGGAGGAGGGTGAGGTCTTGGGGGTCGGGCCTGAGTCACCCCCTCCACCAGCCCCGTGGCATCTGGGCCCACCAGCACCAACTGCCCACTGTCTGCCATTACAGGGAGAAGGTGGCCTCTCTGGACTATCTGCACTTGAAGATGTGCTCCCTCCATGATCAACTCAGCAACCTGCCACTTGAGGGGTCCACGGGGACAATGGGAGGAGGAAGTAGTGGGGGAACTCCACCAAAACGTGGGGGCCCAAACCCTGAACAATAAATGGCTCCTCATGCTGGCATGAACTCTGTCTCCTTTTTGGCACCAAAAAATGGTTAGTAATTTGGATGCACACCATGTCTCAGCCCCTGGGCTCCCTGCAGTGTGGTCCTCAGCTAACAGGCTGTCTCCATTCAGAGAGATGCAGGTGATGGTCCAGGTTTTTGGAAAGAAGGTAGGGGGGCCCTAGCTGGTTTGGCTCAGTGGATAGAGTGTTGGTCTGTGGATTGATGGGTCCCAGGTTCAATTCCAGTCAAGAGCATGTACCTTGGTTGCAGGTACATCCCCAGTAGGAGATGTGCAGGAGGCAGCTGATCAATGTTTCTCATCGATGTTTCTAACTCTCTATCCCTCTCTCTTCCTCTCTGTAATAAATAAATAAATAAATAAATAAAATATATTTTTAAAAATCAATAAAATATATAAAAAAAAGAAGGTAGGATGTAAAAAGGTTCTGTGGTTCAGTCTGCATCAGTCAATATTTTTTAGAGTGATATTTTACTAGGTAATTGCCAATTGCTATGTAAAGAATTACCCCAAAACTTAGCTGCTTAAAGCAATAACTGTATATTATCTCACAATTTCTGAAGGCCAGGAATCTGGGAGTAGCTTAGCTGGATGGTTCTGGCTCAGGGTCCTCATGAGTTTGCAGGATGTCAGCTGGGGTTGCAGTCATCTGAAGGCTTGACTGGGGCTGGAAGGCTCACTCTCATGGCTGTTGGCTAGGGGCCTCGACTTCTCATGCCAGTTCACTTCTCCCAGAGCAGCAGTCTAAGAAAGAACAAGTGCCTTTGATGACCTGGGCTCCCCAGTTGTGTGGTATCATTTCCCCTTTTTATGTTCCTTAGAATTGAGTCCAAATTTTACTTAGGGGGTGTGTCAGAATTTGCAGACATATTTTTAAAAGATTGTCAATTTGTAAACATATTTTAAACCACCACAGTAATGCCATTTTAAGTTTTTATAATCAAAGCATAAAATAAACAGAGAGGTTCACAAATTAAAAGCTTCATGAGACCAGCAATTGTGGCTCAGTGATTGAGCATTTACTTATAAACCAGGGGGTCACAGTTTGATTCCCAGTCAGGGCACATGCCCAGGTTGTGGGCTCAATCCCCAGTGTGGGCATGCAGGAGGCAGCCAATCAATGATTCTCTCTCATCATTGATGGTTCTATCTCTCCTTTCCTCTCAGAAATCAATAAAATATATTTTTTTAAAACTCTATGAATTATCATGAAATAGACATGTTCATGTAACCACCACCAAGATTTAAACATTCAGTTTATAGCATCAACTGAATCCTTTCTCATGTCCCTTCACAATCACTACCCTTTCCTTTTGCTCCAAAGGTAATCCCTATGCTAACATATTGCAATGAGGTAAGAAAAGAAAGAGGAAACTCATTATTCTGAGATGTCATAATTATACATCTAGAGAATCATAAAGAGCCTAATAGAATAAATTATTAAACATCAGTGAGTTTAGCAAAGAAGCTGAATAAAAGCTGAACAAATCTAGCAGAAGACATGCCAACCCCTCTACAGAAAAGTTACAAACATAACAGAAGTTAAAGACCTTAATAAATGGTGGGGGGTTAAACAATATTCATGGTCTATTAGATATTATAAAGATGCTACTTTTTTTTTCTGTACAAATATTTTAATTCAGCTCCTGCAAAGCCATCATCTATTTGAAGAAAGTTCTTAAACATGAGTCAAAGAGTCTAGTTTTAAGGACTTAGTTATGAATGGGTGAGGTCACTACCCATTTAATATAGTCTCCAAAGAGTAAGGAATGTATAAAAGGAAAGAAGGTCCCTTAAGAGTTTGAAATTCTTCTGTTGCACAATCCTGTCTTTGTTCAAGAAGTTTTAAGTCATGTTCAGAATTCAGTCCAGGAGTCAACTTCTTGATGTAGATATCAGGCAGTCCATCACGGCCACAGGTACACGACCAGGAACAGCACCAGGTCCACCAGCACGAACAGCCAGAGGTCCAGCTAGTACGAGTGCTTTGGCAGCCGCTCCGCTGCGGTCGGGGCCGCCCCTGGTGGTTCTGCTGCGGCGCCCAGCCCTCGCCGCTCGCGGGGTCCGTTCCGGCCTTCTCCCGCCGCCGCGCGACCCTCCATGGTACCTCAACCCCGCAGCCGGAAACTCGCCAAGATGCTACTTCTTTAAAAAATAAAAAACATGTTTAAATTTAATATATTAAGCCCCAATTGATTTATAGATTTAAAGCTAGCAGATATGAGATTTATTAAGGTGGCTTCATTTGTAGCCACAGGGTGATGGGGACTGGGGTAGGAGGGTTTAAAACCCCTCAGAGGATGCATATCATTTACAGAGTGATAAGGGCCATGTTTATATGCCCCAAAATTCATGCATTGAAGCCCTAACCCCCAGTGTGATGGTATTTGGAGATGAGGTCATTGGGAGGTAATTAGGTTTATGTGAGGTCATGAGGTTGGGGCCCCATGATGGGATTAGTGCCCTTATAAGGTGAGACACACTCTTTCCCCACCATGTGAGGTATAGCAAGAAGGCAGCCATCTGCAAACCAAGAAGCAGGCTCCTATTAGATACCAAACCTGCCAGCACTTTGATCTTGGCCTTCCCAGCTTCTGAAACTGTGAGAAATAAGCATTAGTTGTTTCAGCTGCCTGGTCTATGGCATTTTATAACGGCCCAAATTGACAAAGACACAGAAAAAGAAATAGGTCCAGAGCAGATAAATCATTTACATAAGGCCCTATCCGGTTTGGCTCAGTTGGCCTGTGGGCTGAAGAATCCCAGGTTCAATTCCAATCAAGGGCACATACCTCTGTTGCAGGCTCCTCTCTGGCCCAAGACCTGGTCAGGGATAATGGAGGAGGCAACCAATTGATGTGTTTCCCTAACATCATTATTTCTTTGTCTTCCACTCTCTCTAAATAGCAATGGAGAGAGAAACAAAGATAGTGGCATAGGTGAACACCTAAACTGCTGCCTCACACAACAATATCAAAATTACAACTAAAAGACAGAACGGACACCATCCAGAACCACAGGAAAGCTGGCTGAGTGGAAATTATACAACTAGAAGTAAAGAAAGGGGCTCACAGAGATCCAGAGGAGCTGCAAAAAGCTGAGGTACGGAGACATGCTCATGAAGAGGATGGGCGAAGTGCCTGGCTGGCTTCCTCTAGCAGGAGGGAGATGGAAACTCCCAACTGCACTGAACCCCATTTCTGACTGCACTGAACCCGTTTCAGGCGAGACTCACACAGGGGGAGTTGGACTGCTGTGAAAAGGGAGGAGTGCACAGAAACTTACGGGAGCCAGGAAAGGCAGAGGTCTGGAGGCGTGCATGCCTGGGCACAGAGAGGACTACAGTGATTACCAAGGGACACTGAGACCCAGGGGCCGCCATGTAGGGCAGGGCTGATGGGAAGCTAAGGCTGTCTGCTCAGCCCTGAGACTGCCACATCCAAGCCCAGCACAGAGGCTTTTGCAGTTTTGCAAGTCTTAAGGCTGAGTCCAGCACAGAAGTTCTCCTGGCATAGACACAGCTGATCCTCACAACCAATTGGCTTGGAGGTCAATTCCCTGCAGTGATAACAACAATAATCAAAACTTAACTATAGCCAAAACTGGTTTGGCTCAGTGATAGAGTGTCAGTCTGGGGACTGAAAGGTCCCAGGTTCGATTCCAGTCAAGGGCATGTATTCTGGTTGCCGGCACATCCTCAGTAGGGGGCATGCAGGACGCGGCTGATCAATGTCTCTCTCTCATCGATGTTTCTAACTCTCTATTCCTCTCCCTTTCTCTCTGTAAAAAATCAATAAAATATATTTAAAAAAAAACTTAACTACACAAGACTGTACACACAGTCCAAAAAGGGGTGCACCAAGAGAATCTACCTCAGGTAACTGGGAAGGTGGAGCTACTGGGCCATATAGGACACCTAGCACACAAAGCTACTCTTCCAACTCAGGGAAGCAATGAAAATGCAGAGACAAAGGAACAGATCACAAATGAAAGAAATGGAGGAAAACAAATGACTGGTTATAGAGTTCAAAACTAGTTATAAGGTTTTTCAAGAATTTCTTAGAAAAGGAAAAGATGGATAAATTTAGTGAGACCCAAGAGGAGATGAAAAAGGACCAACTAGAAATTAAACATACACTGACTGAAAATATTATGCAGAGACCTAACAGCAGACTAGAGGAACTCAAGAATCAAGTCAAAGATTTGAAATACAAAGAAGCAGAAAACACCAATTGAAAAAGAAAAAAGAATAAAAGAATGTGAAGATAGTATAAGGAATCTCTGGGACAACCTGAGGCATACCAACATCAGAATTGTGGGGGTGCCAAAAGAAGAGAGAGAGCAAGATACTGAAAACCTATTTGAAGAAATAATGATTGAAAACTTCCACCATCTGGTGAAAGAAATAGACTTACAAGTCCAGGAAACTCATAGAACCCCAAACAAAAGGAATCCAAAGAGGACCACACCAAGACACATCATAATTAAAATACCAAGAGTAAAAGACAAAGAGAGAATATTAAAAGCAGCAAGAGAAAAACAGTTAATTACCTACAAGGGAGTACCCATATGATTGTCAGCTGATTTCTCAACAGAAACTATGCGGGCCAGTTGGGAGTGTCAAGAAATAATCAAATTGATGAATAGCAAGAACCTACAACCAAGATTACTCTACCCAGCAAAGCTATCATTCAGAACTGAAGGGCAGATAGAGAGCTTCACAGATAAGAAAAAGCTAAAGGAGTTCATCACCACCAAACCAGTATTATATGAAATGCTGAAAGGTATTCTTTAAGAAGAGGAAGAAGGAAAAGGTAAAGATAAAAATTAGGAACAACAAATACATATCTATCAACAAGTGAATCTAAAACTCAAGTGAATTGAAAATCTGATGAACAGAATAAACTGGTAAATATAATAGAATCAGGGGCATAGAAAGGGAGTGGACTGATAATTCTCAGGGGGGTGCAGGGAAAGACTGGACAAAAATCATAAACCTATGGATGAGGACAAGGAGGGGAGGTAAGGGCAGAGGGTGCAGTGGGAGCCAGGTGGAGGGAAGCTATGGGAAGGAAAAAGAGGAACAATTATAATAATCTAAACAATAAAGATTTATTAAAAAATAAATATATAGCAATGGAAAAATATCCTTGGGTGAGGATAAAAAGTAAATAAATAAAGTAGTATCTTTAAAAAAAATTCATTTACATAAGGATACACAGTTATGGGTAAAGAACCAGGATTGTGTTCTCCCTCTCCCCCTCTCCCTCTCCTTTTCCCTCACCCTCTCCCTCTCTCTCTTCCTCTTTCTCTCCCTCTCCCTCTCCTTCTCCCTCTTCCTCTTCTTCTCCCTCTCCCTAAAAAAAAATAAAAAATAAAAAGAACCAAGATTGCAACAGATTCATCTCCTCCCAAGCCCCTTTTACATTCCTCCAAGAGACAGTGTGTTCCAGGGATAACTGGAGTCCCATTTTCCCCCTGAAAAGCTGTCGTCTCATGAAAGCACAAAGAGCTGAACAACAATCCCAGAATCCCATCTTGAGGACCTGTTTCCTGACATCACTCTTGGCACCAAGAACAACACTAGCAGTCAAGCCCCAATGGACACATAATTGCCCTGGCCTGTTTGGCTTGGTGCATAGAGCATCGGCCTGCGGACTGAAGGACCTGGATTCGATTCCAGTCAAGGGCATGTACCTCGTTAGCAGACTCCATCCCCAGCCTCAGGCCAGTGCCTGTGTGGGAGGCAACCAATCTGTGTGTTTCTCATATCAGTGTTTCTCTCTCTGTGCCTCTCCTCCTTCCCTCCCCTCTCTAAAAATCAATAGAAAAACATCCACAGGAAAAAAAAAAAAACCTGGAGAATCCAAGATGGCGGCATAGGTAAACATCTACACTGCTGCCTTGCACAACAATTTCAAAACTACAACTAAAAGACAGAACGGGCATCATCCAGAACCACACGAAAGCTGGCTGAGTGGAAATTCTACAACTAGAAGGAAAGAGAGGGGCTCACAGAGACCCAAAGGAGCTGCAAAAAGCTGAGGTACAGAGACACGCACGTGTAGAGAGCAGGTGCCGGAGAACCTGGCTGGCTTTCTCTGGCGGGAGGGAAACAGAGACTCTCAACGGCATTGAACCCCCTTATCCTACAACACTAAACCCCAGGTCCAGCCAAAACTCATACCTCATACTGGAGGAATTTGGACTGTGAAAAGGGAGAAGTGCATGGAAATTTAGGGGAGTCGCAAGAGATCAGAAGCCTGGTGACGGGCACAGCACTGCACGCAGAGGACCAGCTGCTGATTGTGCTGCTGGCTTTCGCGAGTGGCGGGAGACAGACCCTCCCAACTGCGCCACTTCTAACTTCACTAAACCCCAGTTTTGGGCGAAACCCTGGGGACCCAGACTCATATGGTCCCGGAGCACAGGGGTGCTGGAAAGGCAGCAGTCTAGAGGCACTGCAAGAGCGCGTGCACAGGGACCGCTCCAGCTATTACCCAGTCACGTGAGACTCAGGGGCGGTGGAGGGCGGGGCCGACTGGAAGGCAAGGCGGTCCCTTAAGCCCTGAGACTCCACCCATCCCAAGCTCAATAGAGAGGCTTCTGCAGTTTTGCAAGTCTGGTATCATAAGGCTGAAGCCAACCAGAAGTTCTCCTGGCATAGTGAAAATGCTGAGACAAGGGAAGGGATCACAAACAAAAAAAATGGAGGAAAACAAACGACTGGATATAGAGTTCAAAACCACGCTTATAAAGTTTTTTCAAGAATATCCTAGAAAAGATGGACAAATTTAGCGAGACCCAAGAGGAGATGAAAAAGATCCAACTAGAGATGGAAAAGAACCAACTAAAATTTAAACATACACTGACTGAATTAAAAAATATTGTACAGAGACCTAACAGCAGACTAGAGGAAGACAAGAATCAAGTCAAAAATTTGAAATATAAAGAATCAGAAAACACTCAACTGGAAAAGCAAGAAGAGAAAAGAATAAAAAAATGTGAAGATAATGTAAGGAGCCTCTGAGACAGCTTCAGCGTAACAACATCAGAATTATGGGGGTGCCAGAAGAAGAGAAAGAGCAAGATACTGAAAACCTATTTAAAGAAATAATGACTGAAAACTTCCCACATCTGGTTAAAGAAATAGACTTACAAGTCCAGGAAGCACATAGAATCCCATATAAAAGAAATCCAAAGAAGACTACACCGAGACACATCATAATTAAAACACCAAGAGCAAAAGACAAAGAGAGAATATTAAAAGCAGCAAGAGAAAAACATTTCATTACCTACAAGAGAGCACCCATACGACTGTCAGCTGATTTCTCAACAGATACGATGCAGGCCAGACGGGAGTGGCAAGAAATATTCAACGTGATGAATAGCAAGAACCTACAACCAAGAATACTCTATCCAGCAAAGCTATCATTCAGAACTGAAGGGCAGATAAAGAGCTTCACAGAGAAGAAAAAGCTAAAGGAGTTCATCAACTCCAAACCAGTATTATATGAAATGCTGAAAGGTACTCTTTTAGAAAAGGAAGAAGAAAAAGGTAAAAGATAAAAAATTATGAACAACAAATATGTATCTATCAACAAGTGAATCTGAAAATTAATTTGATCAGCAGAATAAACTGGTGAATATAATAGAATCAGGAGCACAGAAAGGGAGTGGACTGATAATTCTCGGGGGAAAGGTGTGAGGGGTGTACAGGGAGAGACTGGACAGAAATCATACACCTATGGATGAGGTCAACAGGAGGGAGGTAAGGGTAGAGGGAAGGGTGGGAGCCGGGTGGAGGGGAGCTATGGTGGGGAAAAAAAAGAGAAACAAATGTAATAATCTAAATAATAAAGATTTAATTTAAAAAAAAGATTTAAAAAAATAAATAAATTTTTTTAAAAAAGAAAAACATCCGCAGGTAAAGGTTAACAACAAAACAACAAAATGTCGGGAATGTTATTAAAGGAGTTAAAGATTGTGGATCCTTGGGGACAACCGGCTCTGCACAGAGGGGCTGGCGGGGCCCCAAGCTGCCAATGGGCCCTGAGCCCCTCGGAGACCCCTCCCCCCGGGCTGTGGAAACCCTCCACCTGGCCTTCCTACATGACAAGCTCACTTTGTTCATTTGACAGTGAGCAGACTGGAGGGACTTTGAGGTGGTCCACGTGCCAGAGCCGTGAGCTCCTCCAGGGCCCCGGGCCGCACAGCGATCCTTGGGCCACCCCTTCCTCCTTCCTTGTTCTAGAGGAAATTCCTCAAAGCGAGAGGCACTGAGCACGCCAGGGTTCCCAAGTAAAGTGGAAGCTAAACGTCCACAAATGTGTCACATAAACAAACGGCAATGAACGAAGATGCTCAAGGTTGTCTGTAGGAATCGGGACGCAGCTCCCTGTTATTCTGCTGCAGCTTAACTTTCATTAAATCCATGGGGGCTGATCAGACCCTTACCGGGTGCAACCACCTTGACCTCTGCTTTGAGGGGGCAGCCTGTATTTTAACTTGATAATGTGTGTGTGTGTGTATGAATAATTGATTTTTCACAGAGAGGAAGGGAGAGGGCTAGAAACATCGATGAGAAAGAAACATCAATCAGCTGCCTTCTGCACACCCCCTACTGGGGATGTCCCCACAACCAAGGTACATGCCCTTGACCGGAATTGAACCTGGGACCTTTCAGTCCGCAGGCCAACAACACTCTATCCATTGAGCCAAACTGGTCAGGGCCACTTTGAACACTTCAAATAGAGTTTGATGTAAGGGATTGGCTGCACGGGTGGTGGAAGGCCCGTGGGCCTAAGGGAGATGTGAGGGAAGCCACAGATTCCCATCAGCAGGAAGCCACACTGCCCTAGGGTGGAGGGCACACTGAGGAGGCAGTGCTGCCAGAACTAAGGGACCCACCTCACCTGACAGAAGCAGAAAGCTCAGCAGGTCCATCCAGTAAGAGCTGCGGCCCCTTCAGAGAAGCACCCTGAAGCAGAGGCCGCAGAGCATGCCTGCCTGTCCCCCCACACTGCTCCCCCTCCTGCCCATGTAACAGAGGAACACACTGAACGCCACGATCCTTGCAGCCATCATATACCCCCGTCGTCCACTGCATCGGACTGCCCACCCCCCACTCCAGCTAGAACTGCATCCCTGTCAGCGGGCTGGTAAAACATCACCACCGTACCACTGCCCACGGTGGGTCACTAGCACCCCATGCCTTGTTGGCAAGGAGCGCATCGCTGTGTTTGAACCCTGAAAACACACTAAACCCACCCCTCCTCCCACGCCCCACCGTTGAGAATCTGCCTCGTGTTGCCCATGGTGGTATCAGGCACGGTATCTTCAGTAGACAAAAATCACACCAGCAATTTTAACAGGTGGTTTCACCTGAAGAAACCTTAGGGTAGTCACCCCATCCCCAACCCCACCCTTGCTTATTCGCAGTTTCACTTTCCAGGGGTAAACCCCGAGGTAGAACATGTTTAATGGAAAATTCCAGAAATAAACAATTCATTCGTCTAAAGTGGGCACCATTCCGAGCGGCATGATGACATCTCAGGCGGTCCAGCTCCCTCCTGCCCGGATATGAATTATCCCTTTGTCCAGTGTCTCCACGCGTTAGTCACTTAGTAGCGACTTGGTTATCAGATCGACTGTATCCCAGTCAGAGCTCAGTTAACCCTTCTTTTCTTTTATACTGGCTCCAGCCATTCACATTCATCACAGTACAGGGCGGGGCAAAAGTAGGTTGACAGTTGTGAGTACAGGAAATACAGTTTATTGTTGTATTATTATGTATTATTGTGTTGTTTTTCTATACAAACAACTGCAAACCTATTTTTGTACCATCCAATATATTGTTAGATTGTTCTATTATTAATTACTGTTAAGCTCTTACTGTGCCTAATTTATAAATTAAACGTTATCATAGGAATGTATAGGAAAAAAGCAGTATATATAGGGTTTGGTATACACTTGAGATATACACTGAGTGGCCAGGTTATTATAATCTCTGAACATATAATAATCTGGCCACTCAGTGTATATATCCTATATAATAAAAAGCTAATATGCAAATTGGCCCCTTGACCAGGAGTTCAACCTGCAGGCAGGCCAGACAACCACCCATGTCCCCTTTCCTTAGCCAGGTTGGCTGGACCCCACCCATGCACGAATTCATGCATCAGGCTTCTAATATATATCTACACACACACACACACACATACACACACACACCCCACACACACACATACACTGAGTGGCCAGGTTATTATGCATTCAGAGATCATAACAATCTGGCCTCTCAATGTATATATATGGGCTTTCATGCATCCACTGGGGGTCTTGGAACATATAAAGGGTTGGTAACTAGGTAACCAAAAGGCAAAGAGATAACCTTATGGTATCAAGGTGCGATTCATTACTGCTGTGGGCAAGCAAAACAAAGGATGAAGTTTAGCATTATCGAAACGAAACGCTTGGATGAGGTTCCCACTGGAGATGAAACTCAGACAGCGAGGGGACACTGCTCAGCCAGTGCAGGCGTGTCTGAGCTCGGAGGACCGCCAGGCGCTGGACCTTCCCGGGAAGCTGCGAGTGAAATGGTGCTGACGTTGCTGAGGGTGTGCAAGATTCGGAAAAGTTGCAAACTAGACTTACCAGTAGTTACAAGAAGGAACCGCCTCAGCCAGGGTGAAAAAACTGCTGGTGATGCTGATTGGAACCAGAAACTGACTGGAAATAAGCAGAGAGCCAACAGGAAGGAGCGAGTCCCCTTGACGTCCTCCAGGTGTCTAGTCTCGTTGGTGCCCCCTACTGGTAAAGTGCTGCACAGCCGGTGGGCAAAGCGAAAGTGGTTTTCAGAGTCTCAACCTCAGAATCACAAAGCCCAGAAGAGGGGAATGGATTTGAAACCAAGAGATAACAAATAACTGGCACACTTCCTAACTGAAACCAAGAGATAATAGCTTAATAACTGGCCCACTTAACAGCAGAGCGTGTCAGGGGCCAGCGACGACGAGCCATCCAATTCTGTACCTCTAAGGCTCAAATATATTTTTAAGAGAACTTGACGACATGAAAGACTATTTTCCTGGATAGCTAGTCTGAATGTCGTGCTGGGCAGGGTGAATCAAGATCCCCATGAGATTATTTTTAGAAGATTTAAACCCAATTATTCTAAAGGTCTTCTGAAGAAATAAGTAAATGAAAGAAGCAATTTTTTTTTCTATAGAGAATAAGGTAGGTCTAAGCCTATAATGTTTTAAAATATAAGGTAACACACCCAGCTGGTGTGGCTCAGTGACTGATCGTCAATCTATGAATCAGGAGGTCACCGTTCGATGCCGGGTTATGACACACGCCTGGGCGTACAGGCTCAACCCCCTGTGGGGGGTGTGCAGGAGGCTACCGATCAATGATTCTCTCTCATCATTAATGTTTCTATCTCTCCCTCTCTTCTTCTTTGAAACCAATAAAAATACTAGTAGTGTATATTAAAAATAAATAAAATAAAAGGTAATACTAATCAGTTTGGTCCTGAAAGATTAAAAAGATGACAAACATTAAAACTTAATATATAATATATTTGACAAATGTGTCATCATAAAGCAACCAAGAATAGCGAAATTGTTCAAAATATTATCTTGGGGATTAAAAGTGTACAAATCAGTGGCACGAATTATACTCACAATGTTGCATAACCATCACTACTATTTCCAGAACTTTTCATCATCCCAAAGACAATCCTGTACCCATTAAACAAACCTCACTCCCATTTCCCTCTTCCCAGCTCCTGGCACCACCGGAATATCTTCTCAGGGGCTTATTGGTCATTTGCATATTTTCTCTGGAGAAATGTCTATTCAAGTTCCTGGCCCATTTTTGTTTTGTTTTGTTTTAACTTAATAAATCTTTATTGTTCAGAGTATTACAATTGTTCCTCTTTTTCCCCCTATGGCTCCCCTCCACCCGGCTCCCACCCCTCCCTCTGCCCTTACCTCCCCACCACTGTCCTCATCCATAGGTGTATGATTTTGGTCCAGTCTTGCCCTGCACCCCCCTCACTTCTTTCCCCCTGAGAATTGTCAGTCCACTCCCTTTCTATGCCCCTGGTTCTATTATATTCACCAGTTTATTCTGTTCATCAGATTTTCAATTCACTTGATTTTTAGATTCACTTGTTGATAGATATGTATTTGTTGTCACTTTGTTGTTCATAATTTTTATCTTTGCTTTTTTCTTCCTCTTCTTAAAGAGTACCTTTCAGCATTTCATACAATACTGGTTTAGCTTTTTCCTATCTGTGAAGCCCCCTTTCTGACCTTCAATTCTTTGCTGGGTAGAGTAATCTTGGTTGTAGGTTCTTCCTATTCATCACTTTGAATATTTCTTGCCACTCCCATCTGGCCTGCATAGTTTCTGTTGAGAAATCAGCTGACAATCATATGGGTACTCCCTTGTAGGTAATTAACTGTTTTTCTCTTGCTGCTTTTAATATTCTCTCTTTGTCTTTTGCTCTTGGTATTTTAATTATGATGTGTATTGCTGTGGTCCTCTTTTGATTCCTTTTGTTTGGGGTTCTGTGTGCTTCCTGGACTTGTAAGTCTATTTCTTTCACCAGGTGGGGGAAGTTTTCAGTCATTATTTCTTCAAATAGGTTTTCAGTATCTTGCTCTCTTCTTCTGGCACCCCCATAATTCTCATGTTTGTATGCTTGGGGTTGTCCCAGAGATTCCTTACACTATCTTCACATTTTTGGATATTTTTCTTTTTGCTTTTCCAGTTCAGTGTTTTCTGCTTCTTTGTATTTCAAATCTTTGACTTGATTCTTGAGTTCCGCTAGTCTACTGTTAGGTTTCTGCATAATATTTTTTTAAATATATTTTTATTGATTTTTTACAGAGAGGAAAGGAGAGAGATAGAGAGCCAGAAACATTGATGAGAGAGAAACATCAATCAACCGCCTCCCAGACATCCCCCACTGGGGATGTGCCCGCAACCAAGGTTCGTGCCTTTGACTGTAATCAAACCTGGGACTTGCTAGCTGGTTTGGCTCAGTGGATGGAGCGTGGGCCTGAGGACTGAAGGGTCTCGGGTTTGATTCCAGCCAAGGGTACATGCCAGGTTGCAGGCTTGATCCCCAGTAGGGGGCGTGCGGGAGGCAGTCGATCAATGAGTCTCTCTGATCATTGATTTTTCTATCTACCTCTCTGAAATCAATAAAAATATTTAAAAAAAAACGCTGGGACTTTTTAAGTCTGCAGGCTGATGCTCTATTCACTGAGCCAAATCGGTTTTTTGGCTGCATAATATTTTTTATTTCAAGTGTATGTTTAATTTCTAGTTGCTCCTTTTTCATATCCTTGAGGGTCTCACTAAATTTATCAACCTTTTCTAGGAAATTCTTGAAAAACCTTATAGCCGTGGTTTTGAACCCTATATCCACTCATTTGTTTCCCTCCATTTCTTTTGTTTGTGATCTGTTTCTTTGTCTTTGCATTTTCGCTGCTTCCCTGAGTTGGTAGAGTGGCTTTGTGTGCTAGGTGTCCTATAGGGACCAGTAGCTCTGCCTTTCCAGTTACCTGAGGTGGACTCTCTTGGTGCACCCCTTTGTGGACTGTGTACAGCCTTTTTGTAGTCAAGTCTTGATCGTTGTTGGTATCACTGGGGGGTATTGACCTCCAGGCCAATTGGCTGTGAGGATCAGCTGTGTCTATGCCAGGAGAACTTCTGTGCTGGAATCAGCCTTATGAGACAAGACATAAAACTCTGTGCTGGGCTTGGATGGGGCAGAGTCTCAGGGCTGAGCAGACAGTCTTGGCTTTCCGTCAGTGCTGCCCTATGAGGTCCCTGGGTCTCAGTGCCCCTCGGTAATCACTGCAGTCCTCTCTGCGCATACTCCCACACACGCCTCCAGACCTCTGCCTTTTGTGGCTCCCAAGTTTCCATGTACTTCTCCCTTTTCACGACAGTCCAGACTCCTCTCCATATTAGTCTTGCCCGAAAATGGGGTTCATTGCAGTCGGAACTGGGGTTCAGTACAGTCAGGAATATCCATCTCCCTCCTGCCAAAGGAAGCCGCCAGGCATTCTGCCCCGTCCTCTCTGCGCGCATCTCCGTACCTCAGCTTTTTGCAGCTCCTCTGAGTCTCTGTGAGCCCCTCTCTTTCCTTCTAGTTGTAGAATTTCCACTCAGCCAGCTTTCCTGTGGTTCTTGATGATGTCCGTTCTTTTAGCTGTAGTTTTGAAATTGTTGTGCAAGGCAGCAGTTTAGGTGTTCACCTATGCCGCCATCTTGGTTTCTCCAAATGTGTTTTTTTTTTTTAATAAATTAAGACAATAGCCCTGCTGGCTTGGCTCATTGGTTGAGTGTCGACCTATGAATCCCTGGCCCATTTTTGAATAGGGTTGTTTTGTTGTTGTTGTTGTTGAGTTGTAGTTCTGGATATTAATTCCTAGTCAGATAAATGGTTTGCAAACATGTCCCCCTATTACACGGGTTGTCTTTTTACTCTGTTATATATCCTTTGTTGCACAAGTTTGGATTTTGAAGCAGTCCAATTTATTTCTTCTTTGTTGCCTGTGCTTTTGTTGTCATGTCCAACAAATCATTGCCACCTCCAGTGGCATGTAACTGTTCTCCTGTTTTAAGAGTTTAAAGTTTCAGCTCTTATATTTAGGTCTTTGGTCCATTTTGAGTTGATTTTTCTCTGTGGAGTGAGGTAAGCATCCAACTTGGTTCTTTTGCATGTGGGAACCCAGTTCCCCCAGCACCATTTATTGAAAAGACTGCCCTTTCCCCATTGAGTGATGGTAACTCCCCTTGTCAGAGTTCATCTGACCACATAAATCAGGGTGTATTTCTGGGCTCTCTGTTCTACTCCGTTGGCCCCTATGCTTGTCTTTATGCCAGAGCCACACTATTGTGCTTATAGGAACTTTATAATAAGTTTTGAAATTGGAAAAGTGTGAGACCTCCAACCTTGTGCTTCCTTTCCAAGATTGTTTTGGTGTTTTTCTATTTCTGCAAAAAAAAATGCCATTGGGATTCTGCTGGGGATTGCATTGAATCTGAAGATAGTACTGACACCTTAGCAATTTTACATTTTCCAACCCAGATTCACAGGATATTAAACAATTTTTAATTACAGTTCACACGACTGGCTTAAATACTCCTCCAAACACCTCGTTAGCTCACTGTATCAATAATAGCAGTTAATTAGACTGGATGAATGAGAATTGGCAAGATCACTGATAAGACATGTGCCCTATCCGCCCCCACTCCCAAGTGTGGACAGTTGGTGCTGGGGCAGCAGGAACTGGGCTGAGAGCTTGTGGGTTGTTGGACTGGGATTGGCCTTGGGTGGCTGGATTAGTGTGACTGGAGGTGGGGATGCAGTAAGCTGGGCTGGTGCTAGGGTTTGTCCCTGAAGTTGTGCTTGTAACTGGGAATTCATGGTTGGGCCTGGGGTGGATGGGGCCTGTCTCCTCCCTCCTCCACTCTGCCCAGGCCCAGAGGATAGCGATACCACACACCCAGCTCACACATCTTTATTGGCCCAGATGTGGGGTTTTCCAACCCAAACAGGGTGCCTCTATCCCGCACCAGCCCAGCCACAGAGACCCGCCCATGAGTTCCCCAGGAGCCCAGGTCCCCGCTGGAAGTGATCAAAAGTTGGTGGATGGCAGGGGGGCCCTGGAGCCCCTAGTGGCAGGAAAGAGATCCACACCTCTTCCCCGCGACCTCCTCCCCCAGCCCCCTGTCCCGTCGCTTGAGACGCTGCCCCTCCTGGAACAGGGAAGCCACGTCCAGCAGCGCATCCTCGATGTGCTGCCCCAGCCGGTGGGAGTCCTGGAAGGAGAATGAGTCACGCCCAAGGGAGCTGGGAGGCTGGGGTCTGAGGGCGAGGGGGCTGGGGGGCAGGTGGGGGCTAGAAGTCGGGGCTCGGGAGAGGAGCGAGTAGGGGTCCGGACTCCTGGGTCCTGAGGAAGGAGATGGCGGGTAGTTCGGTTGGTCTCACCGTTTTTGTGCTTGACTTTCTGCTGGAAATGTGAAAAGTGATGGTGTCATCCCCCATGAAGATGTAGGAAACACCATACCCGTGGTCATCCACCTGGAAAGGGACAGGGTGAGGGGGACAGAAGAGGCCCCGTGGGCCGCCTCCCCCCACCCGGAGGCGGGAGGCGGGAGGCGGG
>JAAGEH010000058.1:2879122-2956188 GCA_011751065.1 Lasiurus cinereus
TGGAGAGGGGCTCACACTGTTGGCAGACCACAGAGTGAGCTTGGAATATTGGAGCTGGGTTTCTATCTTTGGAGCATGGGGGCGGGGGTGATTGAGTATGGGGCGGGGCTCAGAATGCCCCGTGTCTAGGGCCACCAATCACCGCAGGGCTAGGGGTTGTGGGTGGGGCGGGGGGCGGGGCGTAACCCTGGCAGGGGAATGCGCTTTGACCTTTGCCTTCCCCGGAAGGGACTCACGTAATTGGATGCCCACCAGGACTTGAGCTGCAGGTACCACTGCAGCAGCGAGGCCTGCAGCCTCAGGAACTCCTGAGCCAGGCTTGCCGTCCAGTCGAAATCCTCATCCGAAAGGACAGGCCTGACGGACTCCAGGTACTGAGGGAAGAGGGGGAAAAGTAGGTAGGTCACACCCCAAGCCCGCCCCGCTCGCCTGCCCCTCCTCGAATCCCCAGGGACCGGCCCACCTTGCGCACGGTGTCCTGCACGGAGGGCACCGGCTGGCGCGGCAGGGAGCGCTGGTAACTGAAGAGCGTTGGGTGGCGGCCGGAGAAGATGCGGACCAGGGCCTGGGGAAGTGGGAATTGTGGATCATTAAACCCCTCACTGAAGCTGGAGACCTGGGTGAGGTGTATGTGGCAACCCACAGAGCAAATGGGACAAATACCTCCGCCCCTCAAGGGGGACAGAGACCCAGAGACAGGGGGACGGAGAAGTAAGCCCCCACAGGGCCCGAGCAGGGCTCTGCCCCTCACATACCAGCCAGGTCTTGGTGGGGGAGGACATGGCTCCGTGGGGTTCGAAGAGCCAGCCGTGGTAGGACAGTAGCAGCCTCAGAGCCACGTGAAGTGTGAAGATCAGGGCTCCCCACAGGCACGAAGCAAACAGTGCGGCGGCCAGGACCCCTCGAAGCCTGTGGTGCTGTCCACCCCTGGGTGGAGAGAGAGGAAGCGCTGGGTCGCTGGGTCTCCGGGCCTCGGAACCGTGGCCCCTCCAGCCTCACTGCGCCCCTGCCCTTCCTAAAACTCTTTCACTGGTCTTCCGCTGTTGGAGGCTTATCTGTGGAACCAGAGTCAGTCAGAGAGGCCAGTTTCCTCTTTGGTGAAGGAGGCAGGATCCTCTCTCAGCACCCTCCTCCTCCAAGGACTGTGAGGACCCCAAGCTTCTAAAATCACTTTTCATGGTCTCATGGAAATTGGTAGGTGCTTATAAGTGGTATGTCTATTAAAAGGACACTTTTCCCTCCCGGATAGCAATTATTCTCTCAGTGCGGTTCTCAGTGCAGTGTGGGCCTTGGACCAAAGCATCCGCTGCACCTGGGAGTTTGCTGGGAATGCGGTTCCTGGGCCCACCCAGACCTAGGAAGACAATCTGTTGGGTTGGGGTCCAACAATCAGTGTTGGTTTGTTTGTTTGTTTTTAATGTTTTTATTGAGTCTAGAGAGAGGGGAAGAGAGAGAGAAAAGTATCAATGTGAGAGAGAAATATCGATTGGATGTCTCCTGAATGCCCTCGACCAGGGATGGAACCTGCAACCTGGGCATGTGCCCTGACCAGGAATCAACCAGCAGCCACTCAGTGCATGGGACAACACCCAACCAATTGAGCCACACTGGCCAGGGCAGCAGTCAGTGCTATCTTTTTAAAAAATATTTTTATTGATTTTAGAGAGAAGAGGGGAGAGGAAGAGGGAGATATTGATTGGCTGCCTCCTGCATGCACCCCCACAACCAGGCACCTGCCCTGACTGGGAATCAAACTGGGGACCTCTTAGTTCATGGGTCAATGCCCAACCACTGAGCAACACCGGCTGGGCAGCGATCGGTGTCTGAAGAAGCCTTCCCAGGTGGTTCAAATTAAACACAAGTTTAGGAAACTGACCTACCGTAAACCCACATGTTTGCAATGTTGCTAACCAACATGGGAGCCAGTCCCACCCAGAGGAGCTGGGGAGTCACTCCCCTCTGTGCAAAGGCTAAATCTAGTCTTCCTGGACATTTCTACCTGCAAGCCAAGATCAGGCCTTTGGCGCTGTCTGCCCCAAATCTGCCTTCTCCTCTAGGGGCACTAGGAGTTAGACCCTGCCCCTTCACCGTGACCTGCTTGCCAAATCTTTCCCAAAGCCAAGAACAGCAACTGTAATATTACAAGCAGGCCCACGTAACAACCTCCTGGTTGAATTTTCTACCCTAAAAGTACACAGTCTGAGACCAGCAGAGTTCACACTTGCATTAGTATACATAACCACATCTAGTTTGTCACCACCCCTCTTAACAAGAAGCAGTCAGGATGGGAAGAAGAGAGGAAAAGCACCTCCTTTTTTATTGATGCCATACCTTTAGTAATCTGTCCCAAAGTAAGTCTCAGAGGTTTCTTTTCTTTAGCAGGCACAGCACACTGATAGAGAAACTTACTAGGTGGTGGGAAAGGAACTAGGGAGGTTACTGGGCTGAAGTGGGAACTCACCAATCTGGCAGCAACTCTTTAATCTTCTCCGTCAGTCCTAGGGAAGGATCCAGCTGGAGGAACCAGGCGAGCTGGATTGCACTGAAGAGGAAGAGCCAGCTGAGGGGGCTGGCAGGGAACACACCAGTGAGAAAGTCATTCTGTGGGGAAGAAAGAGCATCTATTCAATCCCGTTTCTCTAAGCACAAGCCTTAGATATTGATTGAGCATCCAGTGTGTGCTGGGTTCTGAGCTGGGTGCTCAAGACCCAGTGGGCAGCAGACTGATCTAGAGTCTATCCTCAGGGAGGTCAGTCAAAAATGAAGCGCGTGCAAACGGCAGTAGACAAGGCACAGGAGCCCTGTGGTGGCAAGTTGCTCATTCTGAGGGAGTCAGGGAGGGCTTCCTGGAGGAGGTTACTCTCAGGAAGGACCTGGAAGACAAAAATGACCCCCCAGACAGAGGAGCATCTGGAGCTCAGTAGGCCTTCTGGAACTACCTGGCTGTGGAATGAATGAGGAATGAATGAAAGTGCTGGGTTATTAATCAGATTCCTAGAAAAGGATGAACAAGATAATTAACATTTAAGGAGCGCTTACTACATGCCAGGTGCCCTTTACAAGGCTTAACTCTTTAAATCCTCCCACAACCTGGAGAAGTAGGTTCTGAGATTATCTCATTTTACATTAAAAACAAGCCCTTGTGGTTTTGGCTCAGTGGATAGAGAGAGCATCAGCCTGTGGACTGAAGGGTCCCGGATTCGAATCCAGTCAAGGGCACGTGCCTTGGGTGCAGGCTCCTCCCTGGCCCGGGCCCTGATCTGGATGTGTGCAAGGAGGCAACCAACCCATTTGTTTCTATCACATCAATATTTCTCTCTGACTTTCCCTCTTCCACTCTCTAAAAACCAATGGAAAAATATCCTTGCATATTTAAAACAACAAAGCAAACAAACAAAAAACAAACATAGCTTCAAGATCACACAGAGAGCAAAGTTAAGACAAAAGGATAAAAGCTACCACCGGCGATTAGCTGGGACAGCAAGCACTATCCAGGCTCCAGCGATCTTTTTCTCTCTTCTTCCCACATTTATTAAATAGGAGGGCCCCAGAAATCAGGCTGTAGAACTGGGACTCCATGCCCTGACCTGTAGAATGGGAGCCATCTCGGAACTTGCCTGGTAGAGCTGTCACAAGGACAGGGTGAGACAATGTCATTCCACACATGCTAATTGGGGCCCTACAGCAGTGACAGGTTAGCAAGGGGCGACAGAGATAATGCCTGCATAAGCGAAGCGTTCAGTGCGGGTCAGACAGCACTAGGTCGCTGGAGGAAAATAAAGCAGAGAAGGGCCTGCACGGCACAGCTCAGAGCCAGGCACTCCGCCGGTGCTCAATAAATGTCACTGCAGTGATCCTTTCTATTGCTACGTTACTTCTCCTTGGCGGTTTATTTACTTAACAGGCTAGGCAGGAAGCCTTAACAGGCAAATGTAGTTATTTTTGTTTCTTTTTTGTTTGTTTGTTAATCTTCACCACCCAAGGATATTGTTTTTCATTGCTTTTCAGAGAGAGAGAGAGAGAGAGAGAGAGAGAGAAACATTGATTGAGAGAGACACATCAAAAGCACCCACCAGGCCGAGACCGGTTTGGCTCAGTGGATAGAGTGTTGGCCTGCGGACTGAAAGGTCCCAGGTTCGATTCCGGTTGGGGGCATGTGCCTTGCTTGCGGGCACATCTCCAGTGTGGGGTGTGGTGCAGGAGGCGGCTGATCGATGTCTCTCTCTCATCGATGTTTCTAACTCTCTATCCCTCTCCCTTCCTCTTTGTAAAAAATCAATAAAATATATTAAAAAAAAAAAAAAGCACCCACCTGGACCAGGGGTGGCAAGTAAACTGTAACTCAGGTTACACTCAACCACTGAGCCACCCCTGCCAGGCGGGAGCACCCATTTTAAAGCCGGGAGATGAAAGGGAAAGATGAGAAGTGTACCATGGAAGGTGCCTGCGTTCTAGAAATTGGGGTGGAAGTTGTGTTTGGAGGTGTGGGGAAAGTGGGGGTCCCAGAGTGGGTGCAAGCGCTAAATAGGGGTTCCCAGGGGGTGAGGTTGAGGATTCCTGAAGTGAGCCACAGACCAGAAAATAGCTTTAAGAAGTCCTGGAAGTGGACAGATTTCCCAGAAGTGGGGCCACCTGGGTGCCAGAGGTGGACCTCAGGCATCCGGGAAACAGGTGACAGGATCCCCAGAAGGAAACCAATCAGCAGCCCTCCTCACCCAGAACCGGGAGAGATGTCTTTTCCAAGAACGCAGTCCAGACAGATAGATGTCCTGCATCACCGAGGTACTGAGGTCCGCTTCCTCCCCGTGCGAAGTCAGTGAGGGTCGGAAGCCCACGGCTTGGTGCGCTTCAGCCATGTCCCGCTGGGCCCCTGGGAGGACAGAAAGTGTCCTCCTGTCACTCTCTAAGTCCCCAGCTTGCTGCTCCCTCAGACCCAGGAGTCCAGGACCCCAGCCCCCTCCTCCAGCAGACCCAGGAATATAGGACGCCAACTCACCCTTCGTAAGCACCTGAGGATCTGAGGATCTTGAGTGTCCCCGCCAGACACTTGGTGTTGTTTGTGTGTGGGGGGGACGTTCCTCAGTTGGGGATCTCTTTGAATACACACAAAGGCAAGAGGGCTAACTGGCGTTACCTCTCTTGTGGCTCTGCTGAAGCTGTGGTGCGGGGGCTTTCAAAATATAGGACTTTGAAAAGTCCTCCCAATATAGGACTTTCAAAATTCCCCTGGAGGGGGAAATCCGTCCAGGGTGAGTTAGGGTCTCTGAGAAAAATATTAGTCCTAGACCCATTTGAAACAAACACCTGCCCGACGCTGACACTGTCCACCCCATTTCCGTTTCCCATTCCAAGGCCGGGGTGGGTGGTGGCGGAATGCAACCATTTTGGGTTGGCCCAGCGTCCCCTCCCCCTCAACAGGGGCTAGAGGGGATGGGGGAGGGAGCCACTCTACTGCGCATGCCTCGCAGCCAGGGATGCTTCGAGGACAAGTGATGGAGAAGCTCGTATGCCCATCCCGAGACACAGGCCTCCAGTCCCCGCTCTAGCTCGGGCCCCTCCCGTCCCGTACTTACTACGCTGAGTAGGGGGTCCGCCGATAGGAGTCGGATTACACCTCCCTGAACCCCGATTTGGAGCGCCAGACCTGTCTCCCACTTGCATAGAGATATGCAACCCAGTGCGACGAATCCACGATTTGGTCGATGGGCTTAAAGAGTTCCTGCACGCCCCGGATCATCAAACATCCAGGAACCCCGATTTCTGTCCGCGTGTGCCTCTCCTGGTATTCAAGCCCCTGGTTTTATCCCCGCCCCCTTCCAATCTCGGCTACCTATCTCCGCCCCCTTCCAATTGCTTTGCGCCCTATCCCCGTCCCTTTGAATCCCAGCATCCAATCCCCTCACAGTGTTGAATCCCTAGCTGTCTCTTTCTACCCCGCCTCGTTCTCCATTAGCCTCCAGCGTTCTACGCAGCATCTATCCTCTGAGCCCCAGGTTCCCGGATTCCCGTCTGCTCTCTCAAGAAGCTCACTCTTCTCTTCCGGGAACGATTCTTATATTGGAATTTGCAGCCTACCTCCGGTAGACTAAAGTCACGCCCGTGGGGTAACCAGCTGGAGCTGAAGCGAATCTCCGTCCTGCCATCCCAGGGAGGGAGGAAAGCTGCTTTGGGATCCCATAGACCCACAAAACGACCCACACAAGGTGCAACTGCGTTGGTGCGGAGGAGGCGGCTACAGCCGATTGGATTCAAGTTCGACAGTCAAAGGGACTTCCATGAGGGAAAATGTGCATGACACGGGTAAAATGTGTTAGGAGCAGGACTCAGATGGTCAGACCAGAAAGAGCAGAGACTGAAACATGGATATCACCTTTTATTTGGCTCTGGACATTAATATTCTTTGTCCATGTTAGCTCTGGGGTGCCCCCTGGGTCCAGCCCAGTCACAGCAGGGGCTGGGGGAGGTGAGGGGAAGGTTGTTGGGGGGGGCGGAATATTTGGGCAAGCCCATGTGGAACTAGGGGAGAACATGGGGTTGTGGCCCCAATATACAGACAGGTAAACTGAGGCTAGGGGAGGTGCAGAGGTACCCAATGTTACCCAGCAAGTTGGGTACTGCACAGGCCTCATTGCCACAGGTTCAGGAGACCAACTAGACCAGGACTTCATAGCCCAGCTTTCCTGAGAACTCCTTGGTGGAGGCAGAGCAGGGCCAGTATTTGGTGGTTTATTTGGCATGTGCCCGGGGAACAGAGGGGCCACAGAGGAGCAGGATACTGAGGTACAAACAAGTCACTGGAGAAATGGGGCTTGACAATCGACAGGGCAGCTGAGAAGCCTTCCCATTCCTAGATGGAAAGCCCTGGCCTGAGGGCTCCTTGCAGGCATGCCCCTGATACCACCAGCCTTTCTCACCTGCCCAAGGAGTCTGCATCCCTCAGGTTGCAGGAAGCTAGACCTAACAGCAGGTGGGTGTTGATCACCAGAAAAATTGGTGAGTGAAGTTGCCCCTGCATGGGGCAGCCCTGCCCCTCCCCCCTCTGGTCTGGATAACCGTCTTCCAGGGCAAGATGTAGCTCAAGGAGTCAAGGACCAATCCTCACCTCCCAAGAGAGTAAAACAGGTCAGTCTCTGAGACCACACCAAGCCAGAAAGGCATGATTAGAATCCAGATCTCCACCTTCTCCACTGCTCCTAGGGAGCCCTCATTGGTGTGCTGGTGGAGGTGCACCCCAGCCTCAGGAGAGCTAATTCTGAGGCCTAGGGAAGAGGGAGGGGACAGCTGACACTTTCAAGTGGTGTCAGCATCTGGTTCCAAGGAAAGGGGTGTGGGGAAGGGGAAGCTCTGGGCTTCAGTATAAAACAGACCTCACCCTCACCCATGGACTCTCGGGAACCTAAGGCCCCTGGAAATAGGGACAGAGCCCGAGCCTCATCACTGCACATGTGGACTTCCTGGAAGTACGCAAGCCTAGGGCTCAGCTGTATTGAAGCAGGCGGAGCAGGTGCTGTGGAGACAGGGATGCTGTGCAGTGATCCAGGTCCTGGGGGATGGGGGCTCTGTGGACAAGGCCATGGTGGTGGATGAGGACACCATGCCTGCAGCAGGGCTGGATACCACACCTGGCACTGTGAAGGTCAGTGGGACCTTGGTGCCCACCTCTGAGGTGGAGAGGCTCTGTTACCCTGCGATGGAACTCCCACCTAAGGTCACGCCCCCCAGTGCAATTTCTCCAAAACTTGTTTCCTAGCTGCCAAGGACAGGGCAGTACTCACTGCCAGTCAGCCCTGGCCTTTGAGGAGCCTGGATAGAAAAACAGAGGAATCCTGTGGGTTGGGGGAGGCAGGAAATGACCTTCTAGAAGCTTAAGGGCCCAGCTATACTGGGAGCCCACACCCCAATCTGCCACCAGCCTGGCAGTGCAGCTGGGCGCAGAACCATGCCCAGTGGGGATAAGAGATAACAGTACCTCAGAGGCTAAAGAGGGGGGTGGAGGAACAGACTCACTCCCCCTAGAAAGGGTGGGGGGAAGAGATCCTGGGAACGAGCAAGAGGTGAGTTGGGACAAGACTCAGAGGGCTGTGGTGAGACAGAACTAGACACAAGTGAGGACAGAGACCTACAGCCATCATCCGGGTACTCCTGGCTGCTCAGACGGAAACCTTAGCACCTGCACACGGAACCCCAACCCCCCGGAAGTCAAGCTGTCCCAGCTGAGGATTTATTGGCATAAATGTAACCATATAAAAACATAAGTTATGAAAAACAGTCACAATGTGCCCTCCCCCCAACCCTCCCATCCCGGGCCCGGGCCCCTATAACTCCCTTCTGAGAAAAGGAGAGGAAAGGGGATCCTGAAACCTCCTAAGAAATGCCACAGCTGCTGGGCCTCTGTAGGGCCGGCCGGGCTGGGGTGGGAGAAACCGGGCGCCGTCTCAGCGCATCCGGTAGTCGGTGGAGCAGGACAGCTCACACAGCTGGCCCTTGAAGTCCAGGTCAATGGTGAAATCCAGGTCACGCTGTAGGGAGAGGGAGGACATGAGGGATGCAGGCCCCACACACTTGAGATGCCCTGTACCCACCCTCCCTGGAGACCCAGAGGGCCTGCTTTTAGCCCATATCCAGGATGGAGATGCCACATTGTTGGTCCAAGCACTTGCTCTGAACCCTGACTCCCAGCAACACGTGTGGCAACCTCAGCTCCACCTGGTGTCTCAGGCAGAGCTCAGCTGCCTGGCCTCTTGCTCGTGACTCTTTCTTCATGAGAATCATTCTCATCAGCAGAACCCCTCTCTCAATCCTACTTCCTCCTCCTGAAAACTTGACAGCAGTGTCCTCACCTCCTCTCCTCCCAATCCTCCTCCTGCCCCTACTCTGAAGCCCCAGCTCACCCTGGAAATGCTGGGCAGAGTCACCAACGACCTCTGCCCTCAGTCCTCTCACCGGCCTCCCTGCTCTCTCCTCCCCCTCAGGCTGTCTGTTTCTTTGGCTTGGGGTTTCTCAGCCTCCACACTACCGGCACTTGGGCCACTTTGTCATCCTGTGAACCCCCAACCTCTACCCACTCACTAGATGTCATTAGCACCTTCTCGTTTGTAATAACCCCACGTCTCTAGTGACCAACTTCATCTGGGGAACAGCAAAAACGGTCCCTGGTTGTGAGTCCCTGCTTTAACGGGCTTGTCTCCCTGACTTTGAAAATGGGTGTCTTTGGAGCCACTCCCCTCCACTCAGGAATCAGACCCTTCCTTCTCCCACTGAGGCTGGGCTGGAGCTCCTGACTCTGCCCCAGACCTGCCTCGCCCCCAACCCCCAACCTGCAGCCCATGGCAGCTGTGTCCTGCCAGGGGTGCAGGAAGAACAAACGGCCCGGCCCTCCTCTGCGTCCCTCAATCCCCAAGCTCTCCTCTGGCCTTCTCAGCTGACCCGCCCTCACCAGGCTAGCAGTCTCCTCCAGCTATCGTTTACCTCCAGATCAGGAGCATCAGGAGGACAGGGGTTCAGCCTGATCGTGGCTGGTTCCCCAGGGCCCGCTTCCTGTCATTTCTCAATACAGACAGACCCCAAGAGCCCCAGACAAGCAGAGGTGCCTCCACAGTCCACCCCCGTTACCCCGAGCCTCACATTGTTCTTGGCATTTGGCCGCATGCCAATGGTGCCAAAGATCTCCTCGCCCGTCTTCACCGTCAGGTAGTCCTCCATGTAGAACACCGTCTGCTTCCAGTGCGTGTACGGGGACTCGGGGCCTGAGTGCAGAGTTGGGTCAGCCAACTGGTCCCTGCACCCCCACCTTGGTCTTGCCCTTCCCTCTGCCTGGCACACCTTCCAATGGCTGTTTACGGAAGTGTTGACTGTGGTCAACCTGCCCATGAATCCCTTCACCCTCCTCACCCCTCAGAGAGTCCTGCCTAGGTTTTATGGGTGGGGAAACTAAGGCAGAGCACGCTGGGGTTGGCTGGCCCTGAGGGAGGGTCCCCGGGGCTGCTCCTGAGGCCCCTTCCCGCAGACTCACTGGTGGAGAAGCCGGTTCTCTTGTGGCAGCGCGTGAACTCGATGTTGAAGTAGGCCACCAGGGCATGCACATAGTCGTTCCGCTTCACTTGCAGGCAGAATGGTGAGGTGAAGGTCAGGTCTTCCACCTTCACGGTGTAGATGTCCACCTCCTGTGGGACAGGCCCATGAGCCCCACTCCGCCGCATCCCCAGCCCAGTGTCCAAGGCAAACAAGGGAAGGAGGGGCGCAAGGGGTTGGATGCCCTGTTCCCATCCGAACCTCAAACCCAAGTTTATTCCTGGGCCTACCACTTTACTTAAAGAACTGCCTGTTCACCCCTCCCCATGGCCTACCCCCTACCTCCGCCTGGGGGTCTCAGCTGCCTGCCTGTGTTCCCTCTGGAAAGAGTGTCCCTGGCAGGGCAAGCCCAGCTCAATGGGTTCCATCTTAGAAGCATTGGCCTTGGCCGGCTCAGAGCTTTTGAATGGATGACACAGCTTCGCTGGGCCTCTAGCATTACCCTGGCTGACAGGTGAGGAACCCAAGACCTCAGGCCAGCACTCTGCACCCTGATGTCTCGCATGCGGAACAGGTGCTGGCCCTTCTTTGGTTCCAACCCTGGGAGACTCCTGGCCATGCCCATCCCCTCACCTTTATGAGGCAGGCGTTGGTGACCAGCTGCTTGGGGTCCACCACATCCACCAGGGGCTCCTTGATGGCCACGTCTTTGATGCAAGACATGTCAAAGCCATACACATTCTCCCACCCTGGGAGGAGGCAGGGAGGAGAGGTGAGCACACCGGGGCGCCCAGGTCAGGCCGAGCCCCCCCAGCCCACGAGCTCCTTGGGCCCAGGCTCACAGTGGATCTTGTAGTCTTTGTACTGCCGGTCCTCAATGGCCGTCACATATAGCGTGGCTCGGTCTGGGAAGATGAGGCCATCAGGCGCCTGTGTAAGGGCAGGGTGAGGGCGTGAAGGGTGGGGGTGGAGGGGCTGTGGCAACACTGCCGCCAAACCTCTCCAGTTTGCTTCTTTATCCACCCCCTCTACCTACCCTTGTGTGAGCCATCGACACTTCCCACCTGAGCGCCTGCAGTGGCCTCAGGGTTTCCTGTTCTGCCCTCACTCCCGAATCATTCCCCACATGGCTATCAGGTGGCACTCAGGAGCACCTAAATCAGACCCTGTCCGGAGGTTCTTAGAGGATCATCAGAACCCTCCCTGGCTCCTGAGAGGAAAAGCAATGTCTCATGAGGGTCCACAGGGCCCCTCACCTCTAACTTCACCTCCTACTGCTCTTCCAGGTCCTCATTTCACTAGCTTCCCTGCTGCTCCTCAACACACAAGCACATTCCTGCCCCAGGACCTTTGCACTGGCTGAAATGCTGTTCAGTGTGTTCTTCCCCTCAGATGCAGGTCCTGTGTGGCTACTTCCCATCCTCTGATCAAGTCCCAGTCATCTCCTCTGGTGTTCCCTCTGCCTGGCACACCTGATGTGAGAACCTGAGGGGATAATGCCCTCTCCCCCCACCCCTGTCCTTCCCTATCCCTCTGCCCTGCTATGGTTTTCTTCCCAGCCCTAGCACCCTCCTGACACTGTACCATCTCCTTGTCACCATCTAGCTCTCCAAAATTGTTATACTCGTTTAGCTGTGGGCCTTCCAACGTCTGCGAGGGCAATCCTCTTGTGTGGGAAACACCTGGCCTGGCTTTGGCTTTCGGCCTGGCCTCCGACTGATCCATTCCCACCCTGCCGGGGCCTCACCAGCCACTTGTCTCGGGCATAGAGCACGGTGTTGAGCATTGACTCGTAGAAGAGACAGTAGCCCATCCACTCGCTGATGATGATGTCAACCTTCTCCACGGGAAGCTCCACCTCCTCTACCTTCCCCTTGATGATGGTCACCACTGTAGGGGCAGATAGGGGCACAAGCCTGTCCGATTGCCTCCCTCTGGGGATCCAGAGCCTGGGACCCACTAGGGCAGCCTAAGCAAGGGCTGGGGGCTACATTTGGGCATCTCCAAAGAACTCTGCCAGCTGAAGCAACACTGTTCACTCAGTTTTAAAATCACTCACTATAGGTATTTCCTGAGGCAGAAGCAGAAATCTTACATGGATGATTTTAGGTGATGTTAAGGTTTTGCCGATAACAGCATGATCATCTGTTAGAAACGTATACAGGATCTAAATGATATCACAGTTGGAATTTGCTTCCAATGGACGTATTTAAAGCTGAGTGTTGGGTACGGGGGAGGGGGAAGGTCACTATACTAGTCTTACTAAGAAAAATCACTTCAGTTACTAAATGTTAGGAGCCTTCACATCCAGAAAACCCACCACCTTCCCACATTCTCTGCCCCTCAAACCTCTCAGGTGGGAACTAAAGGCCACCTGACAACATCAACCAACTTACAAGTTTGATCCATGTAATACTACCTGTATAAGTCTACCTCACCGATGTACCAGTTCATTTGTGGAATGACATTAAATGCAAGAGAGGAAACTCTCAGAAGCAGCTAAATGCCCATCACCAGGAGCCTGGTTAAGAAAGCCCGGGTATGTGTGTATCAAAAAGAACAAGATCCGCCGAAACCGGTTTGGCTCAGTAGATAGAGTGTCGGCCTGCGGGCTGAAAGGTCCCAGGTTTGATTCCGGTCAAGGGCATGTACCTTGGTTGCGGGCACATCCCCAATGGGGGTTGTGTAAGAGGCAGCTGATCAATGTTTCTCTCTCATCAATGTTTCTAATTATCTATCCCTCTCCTTTTCCTCTCTGTAAAAAATCAATAAAAATATATTAAAAAAAAAAAAAAGAACAAGATCCTCTCAACATCCTGCAACATGTTAAATTACACGATAACCGATGACTGGAGAGAAAAAGTAAAGGGGCCAGGCTAGTGTGGCTCAGTGGTTGAGTCCCAACTAGAAAGTCATGGTTCGAATGCTGATCAGGGCATATGGCTGGGTTGCAGGCTTGGTCCCAGGATGTGCAGGAGGCAGCCGATCAATGATTCTCTTTCATCAATGATGTTTCTATCTCTCTCTCTCTCCCTTCCTGTTTGAAATCAATAAAAAGATTTTGTGTGTTTTTAAATAAGAAAAAGCAAAGGGAAAGACTTGTGTGAAATGCCATTTGTGTAAAAATAACACGTGTAAATGTAAAAACACTTACACGCATATGTGCTTGTAGTTACAGAAGTCTGGGAGTGTTGTCTGAACTCCGGAAGGGTGGCTGAGTGCCTTCTCACGTGGGCCCACATGACCCTATTCGCTGAAAAATCTAAAGACTGCTTCTTGCCTAACGTTTTAGAGTAAGGCATTAAGTTTGGGACTTCAACACTTAAATTCTAAGATGGCAGAACCTGCTTATCAGAGAAAGTTGAATTCTCAGGCTGTTGGCAGCCCAGAGCCCACAGGAGAGGACAAGCTCAATATGTGTTTAGCGGCCCCCTCCCTCCTGCCAAGGGCCCATGGGAGCTGGGACCGCCCATTCCATCCCCACAAACCCAGTTCTCTTCTTGGGCTCACCATGGTCTAACTTGTTGGCTTTGACGATCTTCACCGCATAATCAGAGATACTGGAACACTCGATCTGGGGTCCAGGAAGAAGTGAGGGTGAGACCCTCCCCCAGTCCCATCCTCACCTCCCACCCCTTCTATCCAATCCCCGAGCCCCAGGGGGTCCCTGTCCGTCCCACGGCCCAAGCCCACCCAGCTGTCCAGGACACTCACCCCAATGACCTTGCGTGCCCCGGCCTTGGCAGCAAACATACAGAGAATCCCCGTGCCTGAGCCCACATCCAGCACCACTTTGTCCTTGAAGAGGTGTCGGTTGTGAAACATGGAGTTGCGGTAGGTGAGGGTGCGTACCTCATCTTTTAGCATCTCCTGGGGAAAAGGGTTACGAAGGTACCATGAGGGGCCTGTATTCACAGCTGGAAACAGGGATGTCCTGGCCTCTGACATGCCAACAGTTTGGAGAGCTAGAGCTCAGCCTTCCCACTTGCTTAGTCCCTTTGGAACAAGTTATTTCCTTTCCATGTGCCTCAGTTTCCCTATTTGTAAAATCAGACTGGATAGACTAAACTCCCTTCTTAGATCAGCCAGGTTTTACCACTGCCTCCTAAGCCTCAACTATATTTGCTTTAAAAAGTCCTCAGTAGCTGCTCAGTGTGAATCAGGAGATCATAGTTTGATTCCTGGTCGGGACACATGCCTGGGTTGTGGGCTTAATCCCCAGTAGGAGGCGTGCAGGAGGCAGCTGATCAATGATTCTCTCTCATCATTCATGTTTCTATCTCTTTCTCTCTTTCCCTTCCTCTCTGAAATCAATAATCCACTGACTTGTACACTCAGGAAAAAAAAAAAAAGGCCAAAACAAAAAATCCTCAGGATCCATCCCAACTACTGGGACCTCAGCCTCCAGTGAACCAGAATGAAGAAGCCATCTGCACACCAGAGATGAGCAGCTGGGGGGACAATCCCACCACTGGTCACTAGAGGGCGGCAGAAACCAGCCAGCCTCCACATCCAGCTGCATCTGAGCCAAGCTTGGGGGCTCCCACCCTTGCCTCCCAGGAGGGATCCTGAAGAGCACCTGGCTAACCTTGGTCTCCAAGGCAACCGCTGGGAGAGCAGACCCCAGGATGAGCTTGGGGCATGCGCTGAGGGGCAGCCTGCTGCCAGGGAAGGCAGGGTGCATGGTGGGAAATTCAGTTCTAGCCCGCCCATAAATTCACCTCTCCAGATTGAGCAACCCTGGAAGCTGTCCATACTCACCTCATGGATACCAAAGTGAGCATAGGAATCAAAGTAGTAATCTTTGGACGTCATGTCCTCAGCATTGGGCTTCTCGCTGCATTCTGCTTGGCCACAGGAGACCTGGGAGAGGGAGGAGAGGACCATGGGTCAAATCTGGGCTCCCCAAAGCCTCTTAAGCCTCTAGGTCCCTACTTCTCCCTGGAATAAATGCCCCAAAACCATACCATGGCAACCCTACAGTTCCCACCTTACCTCCCAGAAGCCACAAGCCCCATATTCCTATTACAGGATACCCTGCCCTCAGGGAATACCCCGATACCTCAGCCATGCCTACCATCTCTCCAGTCTCTCTGCCCCCGTCTCTAGCTCAGCCCACAGCTGGGAGGGGAGGGGAAGGCAGAACTGGAGCAGACACAGGGAAGGGCAAAGGGGAGCTGGAAATAGAGTTAAGGAAGCAGCCACAGTATTGGGGAAGGCAAGGTGGGGGCCACAAACCTGGAGGGAGTGTGTACTAAGTGTTCAGGGGCAAGGGGTAAGCTGGTTTGAAGCAAGAGGGATCATGGTTAGACCACGAGAAAGGGCCTGATGTGTGGCAAGATATCTTAATATGGGGAAGGGTCTCACAAAAGGATATTTACTTCTTCAAGAGGCGGCTGGAGGCTCATCCCATTAGCCAAGGTGGCTACAAAATTCTAGGAGAGAGTACAGGGAGAAAGGATTAGCTACAGGGAGTGGCTAGGGGCAGGCCAGGCTAGGGGACCCTGGCTGTTAGAAGAGGAGAGTGTTTCCTGCAATTTTCCTTTTCCGTGGTGGGGAGTGGTGGCAGAGAGAGCAAGTAATGAGGCAGGGTTATTTCAAAAGGGGTGGGACAAGTCGGGGGAGGAGAGAGGGATTCTGTCTCAGCTGTGGCTGGAGAGATGGCGGACTGATCCCAAGCTGCCCCTCTCTGGCCAGGCATCTGACCATGTACTCCTCCCCCACCCAGACCAGAGGAACTGGCACCCACTGGGCACATAGGCACTGCCAGCTGTCACTCCCCTCCATCATCTAATCCCCCAGATTAGGTGACACTTCCTGACCCTGACACACACACACACACACACACACACACACCCATAGCTGGGGAGTTGGCTGGCAGAGTGTACTCTCTGGGCACCTGCCACTTCTGGAAACCAGTCTCTTTTATGAGAGGATTCCAGGATGGAGATGTGGCACCCCCACCAGAGCTGGCACCCAGACCCCTAGCTTCTGCCTTGGGCTCAGGAAGCCCCAAATAAAACCAGTTGGAGCCAATCTCCTTGCTTATTACCCTCTACCTAGGAAGATAGATTCTCTCGGAAGAGGCTGGACTCTGGACCCTCCAGCCCATCTCCTCCCATTCAGACACACATCACAGGCTTGGAAGCCCCCAAATGTGGGGCCAAGTCCTGAGGGAACCTCCGCGGAAAGTATTTCCTCCCCCCTTCAGGCAGGCCCTGGTCCAGGAGAGCCAAGGGGGATGGGAGTCATTGGAGTGACCCTGGGGAACTGCCCTCCAAGTCCAGGGAGTGCCACACGGCAAGGGGTGAAAATTCGGCGGCCACCATCAGATTACAGCTGCGATGGGGCTCCGAGAAGCGTCAAGCCAGGGACAGGACCCACAGGGCTCCAGCCCCACCCCCATCCTCCGAGCCAGTGAGGATGCCTACAAAGAAGGGCGGCTGGTGAGGGGACTTCCCACTGGGGCCCATTTCTCAGTATCACTCATATCACAGCCAGACAAGCCCCAAACGGCTTGAAGCCCAGCGCCGGAACCAACCCCACATGGCTGCACAAGAACCCACATTTCGGGAAACCATTTCAGGCATCTAGGCTCAGGACCCTCGAACAAGGATTCTGGAAGGGGGAGCACATCTCCCGCCTTCACGAATGTGGAGAGGAGAGAAATGAGGGTAGAGCTTGCAGCTTCCATCACAGCCGCTTCCCAGCAGAGCCCCCTCGCCCGGCAGGGACCGGCGGGGAGGTGGGCTTTGAGACACGCCCCATGAAAAAGCTGTCCCGCCCACACACCCAGAGATGGCCACAAGGGGGTGCCTGGCGCCTTATCGGGAAAGATCTCCTTCAGCTGGAGGCCCCACCGCCACCGAGAGAGGTCACAGGGGCATAACCCATCCCCCCAGCTCCCGAAGCCCCGGGAGGATAATCCAGGGACAGGAAACGGGGGGGGGGGGGGGGGGCAGAGAAAACCAAGTCTTTGTCTTCCTCCAATCCTAACCCCAAAGTGCACAAAACCTGCACCGATGTCTAAGAAAATGCCCCAATCCTGGGAAGGGGGGTGTAGAGGGTCTCGATACACTGCCTCTTCCACGAGACTACTTTTCGGAAGCCCTCAAGTAAGGTCCGCTCGGAAAGGGACGTCGCGATCCTCGTGAGGCGCCGGGGCCTCCGAAAGGTGATCGCCTCCTCCCGCCCCCCCGGCGCCCCTCCCCGGCCGGGGGCGGGGCCTTTGTCCCGCACGTGGAGCCCGCCGGGCCACCGGGCGCGGCACACCCCCTCCCCACCCACCGTGCCCCCGCCACGTGGGGGCCAGGCCGGAAGCGCCCCCGGCCCTTCTCCATGTGGGAGGGGGCACGAGACCAGCGTCTGGGCGGATACCTCAGGCCCCCGAAAACTAGGGAACCCGCACTGACACGGTGGCCCCGACCCGGAGCATGCGGAATCCCCTCCGTACGGCGGAGGCCTTGACTCAAATCCGCCGACTCACAGCCCCTTCTCCAAGCCATAAAACACCGCCCCCCGCCCCCCGCGGCGTTCCAGACGCTCACCTCCATGATGCAGTTCGCGGCCTCGGCTGCCGCCATATTCACCCGCTCCTACTCCTCGAGCCGCCGAGACCCCCCCCCTTCTCCGCACTCTCCCGAGACCATCTTATACCAGAGAGTCTGGTCCCGCCCACCGCGACCCCGCCAGCAGATCTCATTGGCGATGGAGGCGGTCTGTCTGGAAACACCGCTTAACAATTGGACAAAGAAGATGCCCATCAAAGTTCAGGGACGCGCCCAATCTGGCGTGAAAAGTCCCGCCCACTTAAGTCGACAGAGATGGGAAAGATTTCTCGTCTATCATAAGAACCACAACTGATGATTGGGCGAAGTCAGCCGTGAGTTCCCGCCCCTTTCTCCAGCACCGCCTCAAAGCTTCCCGACGGGCCCCGCGCTAGCGGACATTTTGAAATAGATCTGTCCATCACCTAAAGGACCCGCCTCTTATCAGCTGCTACTGGTTTATCGAAAATGTGAGGTCACGAGGCCTTTAGCAAGCCCCGCCCAACGGCCGGTCTCAAGAACAAGGCGATTGGCCCACGAGGAGAGAGGGCTTTATCCTCCAGCGATTGACTCAAAAGAACTGTCACTCATCGTTTATTCAGTGGATTCTCCCAGTCCCACGGGAGTCAAAGAGAAACAAGGAAGATTTTGTCTATTTACGTGAGGGGGAAAAACTGTAGCCATTAGAGACCCAAAGAGAGGGAGGGCTTGTCCGGGGTCTCGAACCAAGTTGGGAAGGTCTCAGGCGTCAAGGCATCTACACTCCAACCTCTCTACTTAACTATTCCAAGTTTTCTAAACACAACATCTTCACTCAAACCATTTGGCCTTTGCCAATTCCCTCCCCCTGCAAGGAACACCCACCTCCCTTTATCAATGAACTCCTATACATCAATCAGGGCACAGCTCAGACATCACCTCCTCCAGGGAGCTTTCCTGGATCTGCAGAAACAGTTAGTAGTTGAATGAAGATGAATGCAACTTGTAGAACCATCACCCTGGAAAGTTCCTTCATAACCCTTTCTAGACCTTACCCACCCAACTCCTGAAGCAATCACTTTCTATTTTCTGTCGCTATAGTGTAGCTTTTTCTTTGCTAAAGTTTCCTATATTCCTTTATTATATACAGTATGTGCTGTCTAGTGTCCATCTTCATTCATTCAGCATAATGCTTTTTTGATTCACCCATGTTGTTGCACGTAAAGGTTGTGCAATTCCTTTTATTGCTCAGGAATATTCTATTGTATTGATGTATTGTTAGGACAAGGATCTTCAGGCCTGGGAAGTTCTAAATGTTATTATTGTTATTCTTGCTAAATGTTAAAATGTAGCATAGTATTTCTTAGCTGCAGCTGCAAACAGGATTACTGAACAAGAATCAACTGGTAAGTGTAGCCAATTGCAAAGAAGAAATCAACATGTAATTGACCAAATAATTATGAGCCATATGGCTAAGCTCCCTGGGGGTGCGGGGCAGAGTTCTGAATATGAATCCTGTCTCCTATACTTGCTGTAAGTAAATAAAACTACCTTGCAACAATTGTTTCATTTTTTAGTACAATACCCCAAGCAGCTAACCCCTTGAGTTCAGTAACAGTATCATAGTTTTTTTCCTGTTGACAGACATCTGAATAATGTCCAATAGGGGCTGTTGTGCACAAGTCTTTCTGTAAAGAGACACTTTGTCATTTCTCTTAGATCAACCTGGGAGCAGATGACCGAGTTGCATGCAGGGTGTATGCTTTATGCTTCACTTTATCAGGAACTGCCAAAAAGTCTTACAGGGTGTTCTACCATTTTGCATTTCCATCAGTGATGCATGAAGAGTTTCAGCTGCTCCAGGTCCTGGCCAGCACCTAATAGGATCCGTCTTTCATTTTCACCAGACTGGTGGGGTATCCTGTGGTGGTTGTCATTTGTATTGCTCTGACCACTGCTGCTGAGCATCTGTTCATATGCTTACTGACCATTCGTATATCTTCTTTTATCAAGTGTCCATTTTTTTAGTGTGTACTCTTTTATGAAAAACGTCTTTTATTTTAAAAAAGTTTAAACATACTTCTTTATTAATTTCAAAGAGGAAGGAAGAGGGAGAGATAGAAACTTCAATGATGAGAGACAATCATTGATCAGCTGCCTCCTGCACGCCCTCTACTGGGGATCGAACCCGCAACATAGGCATGTGCCCTTGACCAGAATCAAACCCAGGACTCTTTGGTCCGCAGGCCGACGCTTTATCCACTGAGCCAAACTGGCTAGAGCTATTTTTACATTTTTATTGATTTCTAAGAGAGTAAGAGAGAGGGAGAGAGAAATATCAGTGATGAGAAAGAATAATTAGCCCTAACCGATTTGGCTCAGTGGACAGAGCGCTGGGCTGCAGACTGAAAGGTCCCAGGTTCGATTCTGGTCAAGGGCATGTACCTTGGTTGCAGGCACATCCCCAGTGTGGGGTGTGCAGGAGGAAGCTGATCGATGTTTCTAACTCTCTATCCCTCTCCCTTCCTTCCTGTAAAAAAAATCAATAAAATATATTAAGAGAGAGAGAAAGAGAGAATAATTTATGGGCTGCCTCCTTCATGCCTTACACTGGGGATCAAGCCCTTAACCTGGGCATGTGCCTTTGACCGGAATCAAACTCAGGACCCTTCGTTCCGCAGGCCGATGCTCTATCCACTAAGTAAAACTGGCTAGGGCTCATTATTTTTTTTTAAATATTTTTAATTGATTTCATATAGAAAGTGAGAGGGAAGGACAGAAACATCAATCTGTCCCCTACCTCCTGCATGCCCCCCTATGGGGGATCAAGCCCTCAACCTGGACATATGCCCGACCTCCTGGTTCATAGGTTGATACTCAACCACTGAGCCATGCCAGCCGGGCAGAGATTTTAAATTTTGATTAAGTCCAAATAATCAGAGCCCACATTTTGATCCTACACTGTATGCTATATGGGTCTTAAATCAGTTTTAAAAAATATATATTTTATTGATTTTTTACAGAGAGGAAGGGAGAGGGAGAGATAGTTAAAAACATCAATGAGAAAGAAACATCAATCAGCTGCCTCCTGCACACCCCGGACTGGGGATGTGCCCACAACCAAGCTACATGCCCTTGACCGGAATTGAACCTGGGACTCTTGACTCCACAGATAGACACTCTATCCACTGAGCCAAACTGTTAGGGCTGGATTATTTTGTTTGTTTTTAATCCTCACCCAAGGATATGTTTCCATTGATTTTGAGAGAAACATTGACTAATTACCTCCCTCACATGTCCCGACCAGGAATTGATCCCAAAACCTAGGTATGTGCCCTAACTGAGAATCGAACCCACAACGCTTTGGTGCACGGGATGATACTCCAACCAAAAGAGCCATCTAGCCAAGGCTTAAATCAGTTTTTTGAGTTTTTTTCCTAATTTCCAAGTATTGTATTTTGACCTGATCAATTATTTCTGTTCTGTTCTGTTCCCAAGAACAAAAACTTGTAACAAACTATGAACCCTAATGTCATTGAAAAAAGGATAGTACGGGAGTTAAGGGGCAAAATCTCAGGCTGGAGTCAGAAATGAGGAAGTTGCATCAAATTCTGCATTTTCCAAGAAGGCAGCCACTCGGCACATGGGCCAGGTGAGCAATAGACTGTGGCAAGTCTGAACTGAGATGTACTGCGTGTACTAGTAAAACACACCAGTCCTGGCCGGTTAGCTCAAGTGGTTGGGCATCGTCCATGTGATGAAGGGTTGCTGGTTCAATTCCTGATCAGAGCACATACCTGAGTTGTGGGTTGTTTTTTCTTAAATATACTTTTATTGATTTCTGAGAGGAAGGGAGAGGGAGAGTTAGAAGCATCAATGATGAGAGAAAATCACTGATTGGCTGCCTCCTGCACATCCCCATCTGGGGATTGAGCCCGCAACCAGGTTATGTGCCCCCGACTGGAATCGAACCCAGGACCCTTGAGTCCACAGGCCAAGGCTCCATCCACTGAGCCAAACCAGCTAGGTCTGGGTTGTGGGTTTGTTTCTGGATCAAGGAGTGTGCTTAAGGCAACCAATCAAAGTTTCTATCTCATATGGATGTTTTTATTTCTCTCTCTCTCTCTCTCTCTCTCTCTCTCTCTCTCTCTCCTTTCCTCACTCTAAGCATATCCTTGGGTAAAGATTAAAAATAATAATAGCCTGCCCAGAGTGGTTGAGGGTTGACCTATGAACTAGGAGGTCACAGTTCCTTTCCTGGTCAGGGCACATGCCCAGGGTGAGGCTTGCAGGAGGCAGCCAATCAATGATTCTCTCTGATCATTGATGTTTCTATCTTTCTCTTCCTCTCTGAAATCAATAAAAAAATATTTAAAATAATAATAATAAAGCACACAATTCAGATGACTTAATATAAAAAAAGAAACTTATATCTCATTAATATTTTTATATTGACTAATATTTTGAAATGGTTCTGTATTTTGGATAAACAGGGTTAATAAAAATTGTTAAAATTTGCTGAAACCGGTTTGGTTCAGTTGATAGAGTGTCGGCCTGCAGACTGAAAGGTCCCAGGTTCAATTCCGATCAAGGGCATGTACCTTGGTTGCAGGCACATCTCCAGTGTGGGGTGTGTAGGAGGCAGCTGATTGATGTCTCTCTCTCATCGATGTTTCTAACTCTCTATCCCTCTCCCTTCCTCTCTGTAAAAAAAAAAAATAAAATAAAAATCAATAATATATAATAAAAAATAATTGTTAAAATTAACCAACCACCTATCTGTGTGGCTTAGTAGCTGAACATGGACCCATGCACCAAAATGTCATCGGTTGGGTCCCAGTCAGGGCACATGCACGGCGGCCCCGAGTGCGTTCTCAATCACAGATAAGGCTCATTTAGTTCTATTAGCCAGTGCTGCACTGGGTCACAGCCCTCGGAATGGGCGCAACCACTCGGGTTGGGGGTGGTTAGAAGTGGGGTTAGGAGATGTGCACAGACATCTAGTACCCAACCTAGCATTGCAGGCCTCCAGGGGCTGGGATGACAGAAACTTCATCTCTCCACAAACGGGAACTTGGCCATTCCTTCCATTAAGAATTTAGGCAACACATCCAAGACCCTGGGATTAGTCCCTGTGGCCAGGCCCCAACATAAACCACGAGGCTTGCCTGTCCCATCACAGTCGTTGCCGATATGCTGTGATGGGCAGAGTTCCCAGGGAGTCCCCAAGATCTCTGCCCCCGGTGTGCTATACTGGGGACTAGGTTGGGTTATAGGACAAAGGAGATGAATGCCACTCTCGATTAGATTAACTTAGATGACAAATGTGGATTGATTTTGCAGATGTCACTAAGGCCCTAAAGAAGTTAACTTTAAATTAATCAAAAGGGACATCTTCCAGGGTGGCCTTGACTTAATCCAATGGGAGTCCTTTATTGTTTTTATTTTTTATTTTTTAAAATATATTCTTATTGAGTTCAGAGAGGAGGGAGAAGAGAGATAGAAATATCCATGATGCCAGAGAATCACTGACCAGCTGCCTCCTGCACCCCCTACTGGGGATCGAGCCTGCAACCTGGGCATGTGCCCTTGACCAGAACTGAATCCAGGATCCTTTGGTCCACAGGCTGACACTCCGTCTACTGAGCCAAACTGGCTTGGGCTATGTGCTTTTTGTTTAGACAACTTACTTACTTAACACATATTGGTAACTCACTCACACTGGCCTCCCAGCCGAGAGCAAGCCTGAACGCAGTCTCTAATCCAGGCACGCTCTCCCTCCTGCCTGACTCAGGGACTCTGAACAGCAACGCTGTGCTGTGCTCTGGAAAGGGGAGGGAGGGTCCCTTTTATTCATTTATAATATATATTTTTTTATTTCAGAGAGGAAGGGAAAAGGAGAGAGAGATAGAAGCATCGAGGATGCCAAGACCGGTTTGGCTCAGTGGATAGAGCATTGGCCTGCAGACAGAAAGGTCCCAGGTTCAATTCCGGTCAATGACATGTACCTTGGTTGCGGGCACATCCCCAGTAGGGGGCGTGCAGGAGGCGGCTAATCGATGTCTCTCATCGGTGTTTCTAACTCTCTATTCCTCTCTGTAAAAAATGAATAAAATATATTTTTAAAAAAAAGAAAGAAAGAAAAGACACATTAAGGATGAGAATCATTAATGGGCTGCCTCCTGCATGCCCCACCCTGGGGATCGAACCTGCAACCCAGGCACATGCCCTTGACCAGAATTGAAGCTGAGACCCTTTAGTCTGCAGGCCAATGCTCTTTCCACTGAGCCAAACTGGCTGGAGTGGGAGGGTTCCTTTTAAACAGCGAAATCACCACAAGAAACTACAAAAATGAAAAAAGACCATGGGCCACTAAACAGATGGTGGGCGCACATGTCGACAGTCTGAGAGCTGAAACCAGGTGGCAGAGTGTCGCATGTCCAGTCTTAGCCGAGAAGGTGCACAGCGGGCGGGTCCAGTCGTTTGCAGCTCTGCCTACACTCGTGCCCACAACCGTGAGTATTAATTTGGGGATTACACATAAATGTTAGTGCACAGGCAAATTTGCAACTATAGAACGTGCAAATAACAAAGGTCGATTGGCATTGGCTGTGCATCTCATTGTATGTTTAAAAACATAATTCTGTGAAAGAGGCAACAATCTAAAAAGGTGACAAAGCCCGTCTCCAGGGAGATGAGGAGGAACCAGCAAAAAAGGCACAGAAGAAAAATGGGAAGAAAGTGGTATTCGGTGCCCGTGAAGGAAGAGCATAGCTTTCTTCTTGAACTAGCTGGAAGGCTCCATGAGCATCTCGCAGGGGCAGCTGGGATAAATACACCAGGCAGCGGGGACAAGGAGTCAGCTGAAGTCGTGTTCACAGACATCCCATCATGCTGTACACTCAGCTGGCAGGCACTCTTTTCTTAAAAATATACATATATTATTGATTTTTTCCAGAGAGGAAGAGAGAGGGAGAGTTAGAAACATCAATGAGAGAGAAACATCGATCAGCTGCCTCCTGCACACCTCCTACTGAGGATGTGCCCACAACCAAAGTACATGCCCTTGACTGGAATTGAACCTGGACCCTTCAGCTCCAAGGCCAACGCTCTATCCACTGCCAGCTGGGGCAGGCAGGCACTCTTCAGTGCTCCAAATAAACATTTCTAGAATGAGTGAATTGCTCTCACCTCAATGTATAAATCAGAGACATCTGGGCACCAAATTTCCCCTACTTAGAACCTGAGTTCTCGAGTAAATATCTGAACAAGTTTTTAATATGAAAAAAATATGAACAATTTCTTTTTGGCAAAAGCAGGGTGGGCAGCCACCACTCACAGCCCTGAGCAGAACAGGAAGCTTGAGAAGCACGCAGCGAGCCCTGGTGCCTGAAGTCCAATCCCGTAACAGCTGCGGAGGAACATCTAGTCCAGCGGCAAGTTCAAGTCCACGGGGGAACTGGCCAGGATGCCCTCCTGCAGGGAAAAGCAGCAGAGCCTTGTGAGCTGTGGCTCCCTCCACTCACAGCAGCATCCACACCAGCCCAGGGAGAGCGGGGACAGGGGGGCAGGGAACCAGAATGGGAAGGGGACAGAGACCACAGTGGGAGAGGGACCCAGGGGTAGAGGAACAGAGACCCAGAATGGCAGGACAGACACCCAGGGTGGGAGGACAGAGACCTGAAGAAGATCAGACACCCAGGGGTGGGTGGGGACAGTCCTAGTGAGGAAAAGGAAGACAGAGCTCAGGGTGGGCAGAGCACTGGTGGAGCTGGGCAGACAGGGCTCCAAGGAGAGGCAGAGGTGCTGGGGTTTTAAAGATCAAGAGCCCCGGCTTTGTGTGCAAGTGCTGATTCTGATCCCTGCGTGGGGAATTTTCCCCACCCAGCCTCCGTAAGACCCGGATGAGAACCGAATCCCTAAGGTTGTTGTGAGGCTTAAATAGGATCATCGGACTGCAATCCTTGGCGAGCACCTGGCCGAGCTCTCTGTTCATTCCTTAAAACAGAATGATTTTACAAACCAGCAAGCTTCTGGGCTGAGCACCAGACACGCACCCCTGTGCCCTCCACACTTGCTTTGAGGCCGGAGGGCATCTCTCGCTTAGCTGAACCGCTCAAACCATCTCTGACTCCTCCCCCACCTCCCCTTCCCCTCCACAATGCTTGGCCCATCTCCGGGAGTGCCCAGCAGTTGCCCAGGTCAGCGTCCTTGACTCCTGCCTGCCGCTCAGTCCCCAAACCCAGTCTGTTAGCAAAACATGCCATTTCTATCTCCAAATTAAATCCAGAATCCCTATTATTCCCACACTGGTCTGGGAATCTCCCCCTCCAAGCTCCCTCTTCTGCCCTCTCCCCATACAGGTCCCCCCCGCCATCACCAGAGGGCAGGTGTTAACACGTAAGTCCCCTCCAGGAATTCTGGGCTCACTCGGTGTCAAACCCCAAGTTCTCACCAAGACTAGGGCGGACAACCTGGCCCTGTGCCTGGCCCACCTGGCTCTGCCCTCCAGCCACCCCCCATCCCCCGCGCCCCCCTGCTCCTCAAACACCCGGGCCAGCTCCCGCACATTCTGAGAGCTGGGCATGCCACCTCCTCCTCCGACCGCATCACCACAGCAACAAAGAACCGAAGCGGTGGCCAGGGGCAGGGGCAACCAGTGCTGGGGAGGTGGGCAGTGGCCCAGGTCCCAGGGCCACCCCAGCGCTGAGGAGTGAGCAGGGAAGACTTCCTCGGGGCTTCTGAAAGCTGAGGGTCTGGGCGGAAAGTAACACCAGTTGTTCCTATCGCGTTAGAAGGTGCAGAGCGAAGCAGCCCGCAGGGAGGGGGAGTGAGCGCGAGGGCGTGGCGGTGGCTGTGGTTTTAATCGGGAACGGGAAAGGCCTCCCGGAGGGTGACACCGAGCAGAGCAGAGGAAGGGAGGCAGGAGGCTACCGGACAAGGGGGTTCGGCAGGCAGAGTCACCGGTAATCCCACAAACAAACGCCACGGAGTGCCGAGCACTTAGAGGATGCTCCCATGTAATCCTCACAACACCGCACTGATCCCGGAGCCTGGGGTGCAGCAGGCGCTCCATGAACACAGGGGCAGGTGAGTGAAAGGAAACCGAGGAAGCGCCCTCCCCGCAGTCACAGTCAGGTAAAGGGAGGCCCACAGAGGCCTGGGCGGCTCACCCAGCCCCCCTGGGCCTGGATCCAGGGCGTGAAGCTGTGCACGTGCTCTACGCTGAGTCCAGCCAGGGAGCCCCCCAACCAGGCCACGCGCCGGCTCAGCTCCATGGCCAGGGCCAGGCGGGCCAGGGGCTCCGGGGACGGCGGCGGAGGCCCGGGGCACCGCAAAGAGGGGCGCGCGCGGCTGGGGCAAGGGCTGCCCTCCCGGCTGGAGAAGAGCTCCAGCAGGCGGGTGAAGGAGCCGGCGGAGAGGCGGGCCAGCTTGCGGCGCAGGGCCGGGTCCGAGGCCAGCTGCGGGTAGACAGGGGAAGAGGCAGGGTCCGCCCTTGTAGGGACTTCTCCATACTAAAGCTCTAAGCCATGCCCCAATCCATCCCATCAGTCAATCATAAATCAGGTTTCTGCCAAACTAATCACCAGAAGGTGATCTAGAACCTAAGAAGCTAAGCCACGCCCCTGCCCAGACCCCCACAGCTAATGAGGGCCAAGCCCTACTTGAACTGCGCCCTAGAATGCTAATCTTCTAGCCTTCAATTTACAATTAATGGGCCAATCATATTTCAGGACACAAACCACCCCTCCTCAGGCAGTCCATTTCCCCCCACATTCTAAGCCACGCCCCTATTTGGTCATTCAGGATTTCAGATTTTATGTCTTCTCAAACCACATCCCACTCCCACCACCAAGTATACTCTTAACTTCCTCAACTGGTTCCAATCTCTTTCCTAGATCATGTTTCTGATGGCCACACCCCTTCCTCTAAGGCCACGCTCCTCTAACAAACAATGCAAGCCTCTAATTTAAGGTACTGCCCTGGCCATACCTCTGTCATTCATAAAGCCTGGTCCTACCCTCTCCCAACCCGCCACCCAATGAGAATGCAGATCCAGCTTCTGACCCAGTGCCCCAATCATGAAGCAATTCCTATCCTAGCTAAAGGGTGGGCTAGCCCATCACCTTCTGGTTGATGGTCTCTGCCTCCTCCTCCAGCAAGGCCACCAGCCTCCGCAGCAGGGCTTCCTTTTCGGTGGGTGGCGGACCCTGTACCTCTAGGGGGACAGAAGAGAATTCGGTTGGGGGCAGAAACCTGGCCACCCTTCTACCCTCATCTTTCTGCAGAGCCCCTCTGTCCTCACCTGGGCTAGGTGGGTATCTCAGTTGCTCTTGGACCAGCTGTTCCAGCCGCTGGGCCACAAGGGCATAGAAGTCTGGGGTAGCTGGGCCTGGGGTGAAAAGAGACAATGATAGGTCTCCAGGAAAGCAGGAAGTTATGCTTTCTCCCCTCCCAACCACCCTGCCTAGTAGCAGTGATTTCTATTTCATAATGGGGTAAATTGTGGCTCAGTAAGCAAACTTGGCAAAAGACCCTTCTACTTTCCACTTTATGGTGTCCCCCAAAATGGATGTAGAGTGATAATCTTCCTTGAAGATTATCCTATCCAAGGAAGGCAAACACATGACACTCCAGTGATTACCACTCTATCCCTTGCCCATTTCAGGCATCATCAGCTGATCTCTGAACTCCGTAGCTTGAAAATCCTTTGCAAGCTAGCATGCCCTGTAGCCATTACTAGTCTATCCAATCTCACATGAGAGGAAAACTGTTGGTCACCCCTGATCAAGTCCAATGACTCCTCCTCCCCATTCCTACATTGCTACTGGATAGACACAGGAACAGGGAAGAAAAGGATTTTCCAAATCATGTAATCAAACAGGTAAGGCGTTGTGGTTGAAAACCGATGGTAGCTGCTAGAGACACCACACCACTACCTATATAACCTTAGCTGAGTGATCTTGAACTAATTCCTTATCCTGTCAATGTTTTAAGAATCAAAGCTCCCAGTCCCAACCAGGTTGGCTCAGTGTTTGAGCATCGATCTATGAACCAGGAGGTCACAGTTAGATTCCCGGTTCAGGGCACATGCCCGAGTTGCAGGCTCAATCCCTGGTGGGGGGTGTGCAGGAGGCAGCCCATCAATGATTCTCTTCCATTATTGATGTTTCTTTCTCTCTCTCCCTCTTCCTTATCTCTGAAATCAATAGTGTGTGTGTGTGTGTGTGTGTGTGTGTGTGTGTGTGTGTGTTAGAATCAAAGCTTCTGGCTCTGCCAAGACCGGTTTGGCTCAGTGGATAGAGCGTTGGCCTGCGGACTGAAAGGTCCCAGGTTTGATTCCAGTCAAGGGCATGTACCTTGGTTGAGGGCGCATCCCCAGTAGGGGGCGTGCAGGAGGCGGCTGATCGATGTCTCTCTCTCTCTCTCATTGATGTTTCTAACTGTCTAGTCTTCTCCCTTCCTCTTTGTAAAAAATCAATAAAATATATATATTTTAAAAAGCTCCTGGCTCTGCATGAGCAAATTCATGGGTGATCAAGGGAAACCTCTTACCAGGCTGTGAACCATAGCAGGGGCGAAGGGGCAGGGAGCAAGGCCGAGGGGACTCAGGGGTAGCTGCTCCTCGACCCAAAGAGCAAGGAAAGCATCTTCGAAGGCGGCTCAGAAAGTCTGTTGGCTCCTCCTGGGCAGGGGTCCTGGGGAAGGGACCTCAGAGAGTAACTCCAGAGCCCCCTTGCAAGCAGCCCCTTTTTTCTCCCACTCAGGGCCTCTACCTGCAACCCCAGGGACAAGGAATAGAGCCAGATAGAAAGGACATAGACCGAGAACAGCCCACACCACATGCAGAGGCCCCTGAGGGAAGAGAACAACTCTTCTTACCTGGGTGGGGTTGGAATGGGGGATGCAGCAGCCTCACCCCGCTTAAGGAAGGCAGCTAGGACCCTCAGCGTGTCCTCCCGGAGCCCCAGCTCTTCCGAGCCTGCCATGGGGGCACCTGTGAGAGAGGGGGCTGAGGGATAAACTCCAGGGTTCAGCAGAAGTGAAGGCTTGGGGCCCAAACTTCTAGTTTGTGAATGAGGAGAGGGCCAGGACTGGGGAGTCCCCAAGGCAGGAAGGGACTGAGGGTCTGAACTCCTAGGTCCTTTAGGGGAATTGAGGTCTGGAGATTCAGGCTCTTGAGTCTCCAGAGGGAGAAGAGGAATGAAGACGAAGATTCCTTGATCCTGGCAGAGGAGGAGGCTGGGAACCTCGATTCTTGAATCTAAACAAAGAGGGGTCTAGGGGCCTGAACTCTTGAGCCTGAGAGAAAAGAGGATTGTGCCTTGGACCTCTGGGCCCCCGAACAAGAAGGGTGCTTGAGGCTTCGACTTCTGGACTCCGAGAGAGTATGCCAAGTTATTTAAGCCGTTAGAGGATGAAAACTTCCAATCCCAGCAGGCTTCGTGGCAAACATTCCACTCAGACCGCTGTTAATTGCCGCGCAGCCTGCTGGGAGGTGTAGTTCCACCATCTAAGGCTGGACTCTTGGGGACCCGTGACTCTTGGATGCCGAAATAAGACTGGGGTTCCATCTCGTGGATCGCGGCCCTCTTCTCCTCCCTTCTCACCGCAGCCCTCATTAACGCCCTACTTACCTGGCCTCGGGCCCGGGCCCCGGAGCCCGCCGCCTCCTTAACTGAACTGGTTAAACTTCTATTACTTAAAACTTCCCTGCGCCTGCGCACTGGGCCGGGCTGGCGACGGCCCAACGTGGAGGAGGCGGGGTGCCCGCCTAATTTGCATGCGACGTTCCCAGCATGCCGGTGGTCGGAAGGCCAAAAAGGGCTGGGGGAGGAGCAATGTCCGGGTTCCGGGTGCCGCCTCTTTGGAGTATGTTGTCCAAATGATGAGAAAGTTATTTTTATTTCAAGAAATCTGCAAAAAACAAAGCTCCACAGCCCTAAAGCTCAGCTGACGGTAAGGAGGGGGGTGGGGGGGCAGCTCCGTGTTCAAGCGCTATTGGACCCAAAGCCAGGGGTGGCCCCAGCACCCTGCGCGCCCCGCCCCATCCCTGTAGGTAGGTAACGCGGAAGAGCTGGGGAGTTGGTGGTGGCCAGGAGTGAGGAACGGCAGAAAGTAGGAGTCTGACATGATATAGAGGGGGGCTATGTACTCTGGAGAAAGTGAAGCAGTGGCAGGTGCAAAAAGAACAAACACAGACATAGCGGGAGGCAGTTCACTCTAGAAAGTGGGGAGCGTGCCCTGGCCGAGGGAGGCTTTCTATGGGGGATTGTGGATGGAGGTCTACGGTGGATATGGGTGAGGGGATCACATGTGGGGGACTGTAGAAGGGGTTCAACATTGGGGTAAGTGCGGGAAGTAGAAGTCTACAGAAAAGCAGCCTCTGCTATTAGGCTTCATCTTGGAAGTGGGGGTACCCGCATTGGGTGATGGGGAGGGCGGGCGGGATTTGCAGTGGAATAGGGAAGGGTCTCTGCTGGCGGAATTGATGGAGTAGTGGGGTCTGCACAGAAGATGGGGAAACGAGTGGACCCTAAAATGGATTTGGGAGGGAGTCCTTGCTAAATTGGGGAGTGTCGCTGGAGGATTTGAGGAGGTGAGGTCTGTTTGTAACCCAAGAAAATACAAGGACCTGCACCGTGGCCCGTGAGAGGATGGTCCGGATGGGCCTGAGGCTGCCTACACCCATGAGATGCCCATTGTTAGCAGGCCCGACATGGGATCCCAAAAGCCTCGGATCCTGCCTTGGCTGGTGTCTCAGCTGGACGAGGGGCAGCTGGAGGGCGTGGCTTGGCTGGACCAGAGTCGCAGGCGCTTTCGCATCCCCTGGAAGCATGGTTTGCGGCAGGATGCCCAGCAGGAGGACTTTGGCATCTTCCAGGTGTGTGGGCGCTGAGACTCAGGAAATCCGAAGATGGCGGTGCCCTCTGGTGGGGCAGACTCTGAGGGGTAGAGTTAGAATGGGATGTGGAGGGCTTAGGATGGTGGATAGGTGTGGGATAGCTGGAGGGCCCAAGTTCTAGGAACTAGGAAAGTGGGTTAGACCATGAAGTAAATGCATCCTGAGAGTTCAGGGCTCACTGGGAATGGGGTCTTGGATGTAGAATTCTGGGGGTGGGGTTTGGAACATGAGACCAGACTGGGCTGAAGCTGAGGCTACTTACCACCAAATTAGAATATACCAGTGGGGGTAAACCGGGTTAGAGTGAGAGGAGGTGGGGTGTCCTAGGGTAGGTGAATTGCAGAGTTAGACACCTAGTAGGACCTGGAAGGTTGGCTTAGAAAGCAAAAGTTTTTGAAATGTGGAGGCAGGGGGACTTAGGGCATAGAGAATCTGAGAATTTGGGAATAGAACCTTGCCAAGTTAGAAATGTGCCCGGAAGAGGTCGGTGCTAGGATGAGAGGGGGCAGGGTTATGACCCCTGGGGTGGGGTCTGAATCATCCTCTCCATCCTGGCACCATTGGTTTCCCAGGCCTGGGCAGAGGCCAGCGGTGCCTACACTCCTGGGAAAGATAAGCCTGACCTGCCAACCTGGAAGAGGAATTTCAGGTCTGCCCTGAACAGGAAGGAAGTGTTGCGTTTAGCTGAGGATCGGAGCAAGGACCCCCACGACCCACACAAGATCTATGAGTTTGTGAACTCAGGTGTGCTGGAAGCGGGAGTTTCCATGGAGGAATGGGATTTTAAAGAGTCCCTAGCACCCCTTTTTCACTCACCACCTCTATCACCAGCAGTTGGGGACTTTCCTGAGCTGGAAGCTTCTCCAAACACTGATGGCAGTTTCAATATCTCTGACACCCAGGTAAGAATGTGCCCAACCCTCCTGCCCTTTCAGTCTCTGCCCATCACCTCTGTGTCCTGTGGACCTGTCCAAGCTTCATTCTCCCCATGGACCATTGTCCGCCTCCTCCCTGGCCTCCCCTGACCCGGAGCTGACCCTATCCCTCTGCTACTCACAGCCTTCCATGGCTGCCCAGTACCCTCGGGAGAAAGTTCCGTTTTCACAGGCATTCCAGGCCCTAACGCACCATCGTTGCTTTCCTCGCTTTCCAGCCCCTTGGGAACTAGAAACTCCCTACCCTTGATCTTGCTGATGTCTGTGCCAGGAAACGTCCCCTGGGACATGCTCCCCAGACTTCTCTGCCCAGGTCTTGCCTGCGTGGAGCCAGATCCTTGGGCTGAATTGGCTGTTCTCCCCGACCTCATAGCCTCAGCATATACCAGAGCATTGTGCTCTCTGTGCCCATGGCAGTCTCTCCCCTAGATTGGAAACCCCTAGAGAGCAAAGCTCAGGACTGGGTCCTCTCTGGGTCCCCATATTGCTGAACACAGGCCTGACTCATGGGAAGTCTTCAGAAATGCTGTGGAGATGCCTGGACCCTTTTTTCTCTCTCTCCAGGAAGACATTCTGGAGGAGTTACTGCATGGCATGGCCTTGGGCCCAATTCCAGATAAGGGGGCTTCGAGCCTGGCTGTAGCCCCTGAATACCCCCCTCAGCTCTTGCTGAGCCCCAACTTAGACATTCCTGCTCCCTACCCAAACTCAGAACCCCCTGAAAACCCACTGAAGCAGCTGTTGGTGCCCGAGGAAGGTGAATGCTAGCTGTGGGCTGGGCGGGGGCTGGATCTGGGGTGACGGACCCTTACACGGTCTCAATCTCTCCCTTCACATTGCTGCTGCTCAGACTGGGAGTTCGAGGTGACCGCCTTCTACCGGGGCCGCCAAGTCTTCCAACAGACTGTCTTCTGCCCCAAGGGCCTGCGGCTGGTGGGGTCAGAAGGAGGGGACCAGACACTCCCTGGGCAGCCAATAACACTGCCAGACCCTGGGGCGTTCCTGACAGACAGGGTCGTGAAGGGCTACGTGAGTCATGTGCTGAGCTGCCTGGGTGGGGGTCTTGCCCTGTGGAGGGCAGGGCAGCGGCTCTGCGCCCGGAGGCTGGGCCCCTGCCACACGTACTGGGCGGTGGGCGAGGAGCTTCTCCCTGATAGCGGCCGCGGGCCTGATGGCGAGGTCCCCAAGGAGATGGAAGGAAGCGTGTTCAACCTGGGGCCTTTTGTGACAGGTGAGTGGGTCCGGCCTTACTCTGCTGTGGAGATTGGGCCCTAGTGGTTAAGAACCTGGGGTGGCATGTACCTTGGTTGCGGGCACATCCCCAGTAGGGGGTGTGCAGGAGGCAGCTGATCGATGTTTCTAACTCTCACTCTCCTTTCCTCTCTGTAAAAAAGAACCTGGGGTCAGACCTTACAGGATCCCGCTGCTCTGTTTTCCATTTAGCCTAGACTGCTCTGAGCCTGGCAAGTCTGAGTGCTCTCTCCCTCCCTCTGCCTGCCCGGAGCTGGGAGGAGGCATGGGGCCCCATGCACAGAAGGGGCTCAGGAACTAGCTTCCATAGTTGTCATCATTATTATCAACTAGAGGCCTGGTACACAAAATTCATCCACAGGGGTGGAAGGTGGGGGTGTCCCTCTCCAATCTGGGACCCCTCGGGGGGGCTGTCTGACTGCCACTTGAAATCTGGGGCTGCTGGCTCCTAACTGCTCGCCTGCCTGCCTGATGGATCGCCCCTAACCCCTCTGCCTGCTTGCCTGGTCACCCCTAACTGCTCCTCTACCAGCCTGATCGCTCCTAACCTGTCCCCTTCTGGCCTAATCACCCCTAACCACCCCTGCCTTTCCCTGCACCTGAGACCTGGGTTTCCCTCCCTCTGGCTGGTCATAGACACCTAGGACCCGAGCTGGCTTCACCCAATCTGGCCACAGCCAACAGGGGACAGTGGGTGAGCTGCTTTGCCCGGGCCACAGCTGCAGGCGCCCTGGCCCGTGGGGCAGGCAGCTTGCCCCTCTCTTGGGCTGCAGGTGCAGGCGCAGCCGCTGGCATCCGGGACCATGGGGTGGGCGGCTTGTCCCTCTCCAGGGCCACAGCCTGGCTGGTCCCTATTCCTCTCTCCCCAGTGTTGAGTGTCTGAACACTCAACACTGGGGAGAGAGCAGGAGGGTGTGATGACCATTTGCATATTAGCTCTTTATTATATCAGAGGATTATGGTGGACAGACACAGGAGAGAAAGATCCCGTATGGCTTTGCTAGCCAATAGCACTTTCTTTGCACTGTCTAATTCCGTACAGTGTCCAGCCACATTGCTATTTGAGTATTTACATGCTCTCAGTAAACTGTATTTGCATTTTAATTAGTACCATTTAAACAGTCCTGGTGGCTAGTGACTACATAGGGATAGTGTGGCCTTGGGGCGTTAAAGAGCAGTAACTGTCAACATCTTTGGGAGAGGATTCCCCTCCTGGCCTGTTTCCCCATCCTGAATGCTCGGCTTCTGGGGGAGGTGGGAGCAGATCGTCCAGCCCTACCCTGATGGGTGGGAGGGAAAAGGATCTTTTATGTCTGTGCCAGAATGTGAGGACTTGACACACATCAGCAGCCCCCTGGTTTTGATGGCAGAGGTATGCCAGGCTTTAGGTTAGTGAGGACGGTAGGATATTATCAGGTTTTAGGGGGAGGGGCAGGTAGAGGTCTTCCCATCCCTGACTAGGTTCTTGGTCCCCAGATCTGATTGCCTTCATCGAAGGAAGCAAACGCTCACCACGCTACACCTTCTGGTTCTGCATTGGGGAACCATGGCCCCAGGACCAGCAGTGGACCAAGAAGCTAGTAATGGTCAAGGTGCCTGTGCCCTAGGATCCTGGAGCTGAGTGGGTGGATTTTCCAAAACAGCGGTTCTCAACCTGTGGGTCGAGACCCCTTGGGGATTGAACAACCCTTTCACAGGGGTCGCCTAAGACCATCAGAAAATGCAGATATTTACATCACGATGCATAACAGTAGCAAAATTTCATGGTTGGGCGTCACCACCACTTGAAGAACTGTATGCAAGGGCGTGGCCTTAGGAAGGTTGAGAACCACTATTGCAAAAGAATAGGTTGCTTCCAAGAACTACAATTCCCAGAAACCCCTGGAGAAACGAAAATCCAACTCTGCATCATTTTTTTTTTCCTCACCAGAGGATATTTTCATTGATTTTTTTTTTGGGGGGGGGGGCGCGGAGAGAGAGAAACATCCATTGGTTGCCTCCCACGCGTGCCCTGACGGGTAGGGATTGAACCTGCAACCCTTCAGTGTATGGGATGATGCTCCTACCAACTGAGCCACACCAGACAGCCAGTGCTGCACCCACCCTTCATTCCCTGAGATTTCTGGGTGTCTCCTCCCCCGCCCTTCCCCCTTCCCCCCAGCATGTGGGAATTGGCAGCCTGTGAGGAACTACAGCTCCCAGGAGCCCTTCTGACACAAGCTGCTCAGCCCTCACTTCCGGGAGCCCCTCTGGCCTCCATGGTTGTGAATATGGGAAAACTAACTCGCAGCATTCATCCTGGGTTAGGGTGGGACCTGCTGGGACTTGTAGTCCACTGAGCCCCACCCCCACCATAGACACTGTTGGGTGCTTCCCTTGACCACGTTTCTCCCCCACCTCCTATAGGTAGTTCCCACGTGCCTCAGGGCTCTGCTAGAAATGGCGCGGGTAGGGGGTGCCTCCTCTCTGGAGAACACTGTGGACCTGCACATTTCCAACAGCCACTCTCTCTCTCTCACGTCGGAGCAGTACAAGGCCTACCTGCAGGACCTGGTCGAGGACATGGATTTCTAGGTCACCACCACCTATGGGTGCAGGTCCCTCACCTCCACCAATAAACTACTTCTTGCCACTGTCACCACTTGTGTGTGTGGTATTTGGTGTCTCCAGGCCAGCCCTGACCCAAGCTGGGCATTGTTCCTTCAGACCTCAATTTATGCCTCTGTATGCCCCCCACAACTCAGGTGCTCTCTGTATGAGGGTGAGACAGTGTAGAGGCAGCAGACACTCATCACCTTCACACCTCTTTCCCTGGACCTGGTGAGAAGGGGACAGTCATTCCCATTCCACAGACTTTAGAGAAGAGTCAATGTCACAAAGTAGGAAACAAGTCAGAGTCCAGCCTAATTTCAAAGCCGCTCCTCTCCGAGGGAGGCCCAGGGCGCCTCCGGAATCCCATCTTGCCTATGAACAGCCGGGGCCAAGGGTCCTTCAGCTCCTGCTGGGTGACCTCAGGCCAGTCCTCTGTATGGGGCTGGGACAGGCAGTGGTAAAAGGAGCTCGGTGCCCCATCCCTGGAGCCCACATGTGGCGGAGGCCCAGGCATCGCCTTTCGTCACCATGCCTGGGTTCTGGGCCACCGGACTGAGCGAGACCACACTGCCCTGATGCACTATGTGGCACTTACTGTGCCTCAGTTTTCCTCTGATCTCAGGAGGGTGGGTTCCATCACCCCACCTCATAGAACTGGTAAAACACAACACAACCCAATGGGAAATGGGCATGTCCACGCTGACTAGTAGCACCTAGGTGCCCCGAGTTGGGAAGACTGACTGGGGCCAGCGCCCCCGAGTGCCATCACCACCACCCTCAGTGCACAGAGGGTTCTAAGTGCCCACCTGCCAGGGTCTTGATCCTCACAACACCCACTTCGAAGATAAGGAAACTGAAGCCCAGAGAGGGGAAGGTACTAGCCCCAAGCCACACAGCCTGGTCTCCCTGAACCACCCTCAGACTTGGGCCAAACTCCTGTGTGTCCCTCCCTTCCCAAATTAGACTCTGGGGGAAAAGAAAAGCTAACATCACGGTTCGAAGGTAACATTTCATGAAATCTTTAATGAAACTGGGGAAGGGCATGAACAGAGGGGAGAGGCGATGGGTAGAGGCTTGGGACAAGGAAGATGGGCACAGGGCTGGGCAGGGGGCTCTCCTCATCCCCACAGCAACCCTCTCCCAATTATCCCACTGATGGGGGAGGGAAGTAGAGAGGTGGAGCCATAAATACGTCCAGAATTCTGAAGAGGCAGAGGAAGGAAGTGGGATTGAGGGTCTCAGAGGGGGGGCAGGGGCAGGCCCAGGCCGGGGCCACCCTTGTCAGGGGGCCCTGGCTCCTTGGGTGGCCGTGGGGGTCCTGGGGGGTCCCCTGGCTTGCGGCCGTGCTTGCGGAAATAGCGGTAGCGTTGAACGTAGGCACGCACCAAGTTGCTCACTTTCACTGGGTTGATTTCGCCACTTTTGCTGTGGCAGATCTGGGGAGCGAAGGGCAGCTGCAATCACTGCCAGCTCCCCCAGACCCCCATCCACCTGGACTGCTGAGCACAGCCCAGCACTAGGAAGCAGTCACTCCCCATGTCCAGGCCAACGTCCCTACTCATCCCGATGCCAGCAGAACGAGCCCAGATGGGCTTGAGATCTTGTCACCTTCCTCACCTTCCAGACTGACCCACTCCCCCTCAGTCTGCCCATCGCGTACATCTGTCTGCACTCATCTGTCTGCGTCACATCCTGCACCCACCGCTGTGTATCTGTCCCCCTCTGGGCCCACCTTGTGGACGGCCTTCCTCAGGATGTCCTTGTACTCCTCCTTGGTGATGTCCTTCTTCTGATAGTACGGCTTGATGGCCAGCTTCACCTCCTCCACCGCCCGCTCCTGTGTGTGCAGCTTCTTCAGGTACTGGTGACAGTGACAGAGCAGGAAAGGGAACAGCAAGGCCAGTTGAGTTCCTGCGGGACCCGGTCTGCACCCCCGCCTGCCACTCAGCCTCTCGGACCAGCAGCCGCTCTTGGAGGGGTACGTGGTGCTCAGGGGCTGCTGTGCATCGCATGCTGAGGTCACCACGGACCACAGGCCTGCACCTCTGAGTGTCACCGAGCATGTCCTCCAGGCTGCACCAGGACACACGTATCCCCTGCCCTTACCAAGTTCACAGTCTAGTGGGGAGATAAGACGTTAGCCAAGCAGTACAACTATTTCATCAGACTCTGAGATTTCCTCTGATCGCAGCAGCAAAGTATGGCCAGGCTTCCTGGCTTCACGACACTGCCCTGGCTGCTGAGTGGCCGGCCGACTGAGGGCCCTGGGGGTCCAGGACTGGTTAGGAGTGGATGGGAGGGCTGGGGAAGGGAGGGAGGTGCTAGAGAATCCTGCTCCACTACCCGTGGCCTGGACAAGGGACCAAACCCCTTGTAAAATGCAGACAGTATTCATGGGGAGGGGAGGGACACATGGAAGTGACAGCAAGGAACCAATCAAGGGGAGCTATGACTATTCTGAGGTGGGGACAGGACAGGGAGCAGCTAAGAGACTCCAATCCCTGCCTCAATCTGAAGTGCGATCTTTGCAAAAACCAACGGGTAAGACACCTCTAGCAGGAGAGCACATTCAAGCCAGAGTCAGACTGCACAAGGGACAGTCACCTGAAACACCAACCCTGAGGAGGTCACCTTCCTTGGCCAGGGCTGAGGGAAGACGGGAAGAGTAAACTGAGTTGTGGCAAAGACAGGACACCCCAGACTTCAGGGCCAGCAAACTGTCTGCTGAACCCCTGGCTGCTTGGGCAGCACCACTGCTAGGAGAGCCACTGGCCCCCCTGGAGAGTCCTCAGGCCTCCCCAACCCACAGGAAGTGGGTTTCTAAAGAGAAGGGGGCCGCTCCTCACAGCCATCTCAGATGTGGCAAGGGGAAGACAACAGGCGGAGAACAGACCGGAGCAACCTCACTGGCACAGAGCAAGGGACCCGTGCTGGTCCTCCCAGGGCCGTACTGTCCTTGTCCTGCAGACCATGGCAGCTGATGCACCAGTGACCGCAGAGCTGGGCCCTGCCATGTCCCTCACATGGCACTTTTTATGGGGTTTACTCTGCTCCCCCTCTGGCACTGTACATGAAGTGTACTGAGGGATGGCAACACCACACTCAGCGATAGGCTGTTGGACCTAAGCATCCTGAACTGACCACAAAGATAACAGCTCGAGGTCTGGGTGGAGAAGCCATATGTAAAGCCTGTTTGTATTTGCCCAGCACCTATTCTTCCTTCCTTCAGCTAGAAAATGCTTGATGTTTGTCAACCACTCTTCCCCTTACACAAAAAAGATGGGGATGGAGAAAGGGAAGGAAGGAGGGATGGAGGGATGGATATGGGCAACCATCGCCGCTCCTGCCACCCCGCTCCTCTGTGCTGAGTCCCCCTGAGTCATACAGCACCTCATACTTGGGCGATGAGGCCAGAGCTGGTGACAGGCCTCAGGGTCAGACTTGTCCGGCTGGCCCATGGTGATGGTATGAGTGTATGTTTATATCCTTCTCTCTCTCTCTCTCTCTCTCTCTCTCTCTCTCTATATATATATATATATATATACACACACACACACACATATATATACATACATATATATACAGACATATATATATGTATATGTATATATGCACAAATAATTTTTTAAAAACCTGCCCAGCACCCATTCATCCATTAGAGTGACAGTTCAGATCCTTAAATTTAACAACTTCAGTTTTTTTAAAGTCTACGGCTCCATCTGCTGGCATCACCTTTGCCATTCTCTTTGGGCCCCTGCATCTCAGTATCTGCTCCTGTTCTCTGCAAAACTGTCACCACCATCCCACCTCTCCCCAGCCCCGCTCACCTTATCTGTGTCCCCTCGTCCCTCGGAGCTGCTGCTGCCCTCTCTCTTGTCAGATGCAGCAGCCAGCCCAGTGGGGGTGGGAGGGGTAGAGCCGCAGCCCCCTAGGGGAAGGCTGCCAGGGAGCAGGTAGCTGGAGGGGCCAGGGGGCAGGCCCAGAGAAGTGGGTACAGGAGCTGGTGTCACCCCTAGACTGGAGGGTGGCTTTCGGTGGCTGAGGATCTGTGGAAGAATTGGAAGATGAACAAAGGGCAGTGGAGGGAAAGAAGAAACACGTTTGCCTATTATTTCCACCCTGATTTCTCAACAGTCCCAAGGGTAACAAGCTCCACTTCTGGCCAATATCTTGCCCCAAGGCCTGCTGGGAGTTTAGTTCCTCTCCTAACCCAAGGCAGAGAACAAGAGAAGGGGCTGTGGGGACTCTTCCCCTGGGGAGCCCACCTGGTTGGTGGCCTGGATCAGCTCCTGGGCCTTTGCTCGGCTTGCCAGGTTGGCTTCTTCCATCTTGAAGAGAAGTGCAGTCACTGCAGGAGGCAGAGAGTTGATGACAGGAAGGTCCAGGGTTGACAGGAGATGAGACAGTAAATCTCACCTCTCCACCTACTGCCATCCCCTGGGCCCCCTGAACAGGCCTTAAGGCCGCAGGCTCAGAACTAAGAAAAGGGGGCCTCAACCACTGAAAAACACCCCCTCCACCCTCCCAATGTTCTTGCCACTCAAGGTGTGTGGCAGGGCCAATCACTGACAAGGTGGTGGCAGAAGTGAGTCTGTCTCCTCAGCCCCTATAGCCAATCCTAGCCTCTCTCACCACATCTGTGACCTGGCAGAGACTACTGCCATCCCCTAAGGAACACTGCTCACCCCATTCTTCCTGGTCCCCCCATCAAGTCTATTCCAGTCCTCGTGCAGGAAGACTCCAGGACAAGCCCCACTCCAGCTGTATGGAGCTGGCCACCTTGCCCATCTGCTTGGCTCTCTCCCATCACACCCAAACATCGAGAAGCCTCCTCTGGCCGCCAGTCCAGGTCGCTACATACCCATCCTTTCCAAGGCATCCGAGTCTGTCCCCTTACGGTGTCATCTTTCCTGATCCTTCCTGCCCACCCCAGACAGCCCTGACCCCAGCATGGGGAACACTTACAGGCCAGGACACCACTGGTAGTGCAGTCCACACCAGCGGGCAGGTTCCAGGGCAGGGGTGGGGGCAGCGTGGGCAGCTGAGAGGCACGGGGAGCCGGCCCATCCTCTGCCCCCGAGTCACCAGCTGTGGATCCTGCACTAGGGGCCGTGCTTGGGGCGGGTGCGGCCGTGCTGGTGGCCGTGGTGGTGGCAGGTTGTTGCTCTTCTTCCTCCTCCTCCTCTTCTTCCTCCTCTTCCTCCTCCTCCTCCTCCTCCTCTTCCTCCGCCCCACCTCGGACCCCAGGCTCCTCAGTGGCCTCTTCAGGCAAGAAGGAGACCTCAGGTGTCTTACAGCTGCTGTCTACAGTCTGTGAGTCCGGAGTGAGGGCAGGGGGTGGAGGGGCTGCCTTGGGGGGTGGGGTGCTGGGGGCCTTGGCTGCTCGCTCTTCCCCAGACCAGGAAGTCTCCTCAGCTCCCTTGGCTCCTGCAGCCTGGCTGCAGCTGTCAGCCTTGGACTTCTTCAGCGTCCCGGGGCCCCCGGGGCCCCCGCTGCTGCCCCCCCCGCTGCGGATCTTTTTCCTGGTCTTGGATGGCTTGGTCTTCCCCTTGGTCCCCTTGGCTTTCTTGGCCCCAGCCTTGGCCTTAACCTTGGTCTTTTTGGGCTTGGTGCTGCCAGGAGCTGCTTTGGCCACCTCAGCGGGAGCCCGCTCCTCAGGCTTGAGGAAGGGGGAGCGGCTCTCCCGGTCACGGCTGAACTTGACTCCAATGGAGCCCAGGCCGGCGGACGCAGCCTCCTTGGCCGGTGTGGTGCTGCTGACACCCTCCCGGATCAGCACCGCCACCTTAGACTGCAGCTTCACCTTCCGGGAGGAAGAGGACGAGGAGGAGGAGGATGACCCTGAGCCACTGCTGACCGGCGGCTTGGGCGGGGGCCCTGAGGAGGGCGCTGACTCCTTGGGGAGCCGGGCTTTCTTGGATGACCTGTCCCTGTCCCTATCTCTGTCCCTTTCCCGGTCCCGGTCCCCCACATCCAGCGCCTTCCGCCGTGATCCCTTCTCCCGGGAGGAGGAAGCCGCCCCGGAGCGGCGCCGGTCCTTCTCGCCGCTCCTGCCACCCCGCTCCTCCGTGCTGAGTCCCTCCGAGTCATACAGCACCTCGCGCTTGGGCGACGAGGCCGGGGCCGGTGACGGGCCTCGGGGGTCGGACTTGTCAGGCCGGCCCACGGTGATGGTCCGCTTGATGGCGAAGAGATCATGGTCCGTGAGGTCCTGGATGGAGGGCGGCACAGCGCCCCGGCGACGGTCGCGCTCCGCTCCCAGGGAAGTGGAGCCGGAGGGCGGCTGGGCCAGCACCGGGCCCTTCTCACTGTCCCCCGACCGCTTCTCACCGCGGGACCGAGACCGCTTCTTCTTCTTCTTGCTGCCGCCACCTTCCCGGTGCTTGCCTCGGTGCCGCTCGCGCCTCGAGGAAGAGGAGGAAGAGGTGGCCGGGGGCGGAGAGGCAGAGCGCCGCCTCCGCCGCCGCTTCTCCCGGGACCTGGAGCGGCGGCTGCCTCCGCGGCGGCGGTCGGGGCTGCGTGAGCGGCGGCGGGCGGAGCGGGACCTGGAGCGGTGGCGGGTGGAGGAGGCATGGGAGCCGGGCTTGCGGTCCCGGGAGCGGTGCTTCTTGGAGTCCCAGGGGGAGGCAGGGGCCGGCGGGGGCGGGGCAGCGGAGGAGGAGGACGCGGCCTCCTTGGCCTCCCCGCTGCGCTTGCGCTCCCGGCGTGATTTCTTGCGTGCGGGCGGGCCGGCCGGCGTGGAGAGGCCCGGGGAAGGCGAGCGCTGGCGGTAGCGCTCCCGCCGCTGAGTCAGGATCTTGCGGCGGAGGTCCAGGCCACCCCAGCGAGCCTCCGTGGGGGGCTGCGTGGGGGCCGGCTCCCCCAGGTCCACCTGCAGGGCACCCTCACCATCCGACTCCGCGTGCAGAGACAAGAAGTCATCTCCCTCGGGGGCTCGGGAGGCGGGCGGCGGGGGTGGGGGCTGGGCAGTGGGGTTGGCTGGAGCCGCTGGCGGAGGACGGGCAGCCCGGCTGGTCCGGAAGAGGGACAGCGCCATCCTGGTCTCCTCCTCTGGCTGGACGATCTCACCCTCCTCAATCTCTGAGTCACCAGGTGGCAGCAAAGGCGGCGGTAGGGCAGCTCCACTGGCTGTCACCACCTCCACGGAGACCTTGCCTTCCCGACAGGCTTCCGCCTCGGCCCCGACAACGAAGACTCGCCGGCGGGTGGATCCGTCCACCCGGGTGGAGTCGGCCTGGGGTGGTGTGCCAGGGGCTATGGTTGACTGTGGGGGCTGGGGGTCCTGTTGGGGGCTCTCATCACCTGGGAAGTCCTGGCTCAGGCTGTTGTCATCATAGATGCCCGCCAGGGTCTCAGAGATGCGGCTGATGCTCTGGGACAGGCCTTCCTCTTCATCTTCCTCTTCCTCCTCCTCCTCCTCTTCCTCAGGTGAGGGGGTCCCAGCGGATGAGCTGGGGTTGGAGCCAGTAGGCTCAAAGGGATCGTACTTCTGCTCTGGTGCCGGCGGTGGGGAATAGGCCTCATCGGTGGGGTGGAAGGGATCATAGATGTCAAACCGAGGGGCAGGCTGGGCTGGCGGGGCTGGGGGTGGTGGTGGCGGAGGGGGGGAAGGGGAAGATGATGAGGGGGAAGGAGAAGGTGAGGAGGACGCAGAGGAGGGGGCAGGAGGTGGGGCAGGGCCCCCGTCCCCAGTGCCCAAGGTGAGGAGGTGGCGGGCACGGGAGGGTTGAGAAGAATGAGACTGAGGAGAAACTGCAAAGGAACAGGGGAGACAGAGCTGCGGTCAGGTGCAGGTCCTGCCTCCATGACCCTCCAGGGAGGGGCTGCAGGCAGCCAGCAGCCATCCATGCCCTCGCCTGCACTCAGCACTCCTGGCACCGACAGGTACTGCCCCAGGGCTTCACAATGTCAGCTCACAGGATGTTCCTAACAATCTACACCAGATACTGTGAATCAGGGTCCCAGGAGGAAACTGAGGTAGCTGCGGTAGCTCCCCCAGGCACACACAGTGCAGGAGTCAGGGTGCAAGCTTGGTCAATGTGGTCCCCCAGCCTGCACCCCCTCCGGAGACGGACACTGGCCGGCAGCCCAAGACCACCTTGACCATTGAGGGCAGGCATGTTACCACAGAGGGTGCGGGCTTGGGTGGGAGAGCTGGATTCAAACCTCAGACCGCCTGCAAGGCCAGGTTCAGGCCTGCTGAGCCGGCTGCCTCTTATGGGAGGTTATCCCTTTTTACAGAGAGAATGGCAGCCTGAAAAGATGAAGCTCCCTCTGCAGAGCCAGGAAGGGGCGGAGCTAGGGAGCCCAGGCTGCTTGAGTCTCCACTCCAGACCCTTCACTGTGCAATGACCCCACTCAAGGGGCTACATCTGCTCAGGACGTAGAGACCACACTCACCAGTGACGGTCTCTCATACTTTCCTAAATCACCACTTCCACACTCCTGAAACCTTGCCTCTAAGCACAAGTCTCAGGGCCACAAGTCCTGCACCAAGACTTCGACACACATCAGAGTCTACAATACCCTGTCAGCCACATGTAACTGCAAGGACCTGCCGTGGCAAGGATGCCAGCATGGCACGTGGTTTGGTGCCAGGGAAGCACAGGGTTGAGGGCAACTCTGGAGCCACCTCCCGATCTGGATCCCAGGCTCTAGCCCTCCCTCATGACCTGACCGTGGGCAAGTCACTCAACCTCTGTCTTTCTCAATTTCCTCCTCTATAAAGTAGGGTTCATGCATTCATTCAATACTTTTACCCATCACCTGTTTGTGCCAGGTGCTGATCAGGAAACCAGAAATAGAATGAGGAACACAATAGACAAAAATCCCTGCCTTCGAGGAGTTCACAATTCAAGTGGGGAGAGAAATACAAACATGCCAAGCAGAGTCTGCCAGCTGTTGAGGGCTCTGAAGCAAAATAAAGCAGGGGCCCTCGCCGGTTTGGCTCAGTGGATAGAGTGTTGGCCTGCAGACTGAAGGGTCCCGGGTTCAATTTCCCTCAAGAGCACATGTCCAGGCTGCAGGCTCAATCCCCAGTAGAGGGCATGCAGGAGGCAGCCAATCAATGATTCTCTCTCATCTTTGAGGTTTCTATCTCTCTCCCTCTCCCTTCCTCTCTGAAATCAATAAAAACCTTTTTTTTTCTTTTTTTTTTTTAAGAAAAGAAAGCAGGGATGATGATGATGGGAGCATCCAGACTCCATCTGAGAGGACCATGTGAGCAGCTGCACAGAACCAAAACTGCCTGGCATTTCGAGGACTCAGTGAGCGTGAGTGCCTATGACCCTGGTTATCACCACCACAACCTGAAGTATGAAACAGCCTATGGACCCGCCAGCGTGGCTCAGTGGTTGAGCATCAATCTGTGAACAGTTCCATTCCCGGTCACAGTTCCATTCCCGGTCAGGGCACATGCCTGGGTTGTGAGCTCAATCCCCAGTGTGCAGGAGGCACCTGATCAATGATTCTCTCTCTTCAGTGATGTTTCTATCTATCTCTCCTTCTCCCTTCTTCTCTGAAATCAATAAGCCAAGTGATAATATCTAAATATATCCAAAATAATAGATTTAAAAAAAAAAGCACTAAAAAAAAGTCTAGACAGAGTGGTCTGGGAGCACAGGCATCTACTTCTTTATGTAGTTTTTATATAGGATTGGAAATAAGGGTGAGTTTTTTTTCCCTAAGTTCTTAGTATTTTCCAAATGAAGACCAAAAGAACAACTGGAATAAGGAAATAAAACATAACCCCTGAACACAACTACTAGGTTCTCTACACAGCTATTTTACTTATGACCCAGGAGCCCACCATCTGTTTTTATAAATAAAGTTTTATTGGAACACAGTCCCCCTCATTTGTTTACTTATCCTCTATGGCTTCTAATTTTAAAAGAAATGAAATTTCTTTTGTGGCCCCTAAGGGTGTGCTGGGTCCTAGGCACCATGTCCCCTGCGCCTAACAGACAAGCCAAACTGCAGCTGTAAAAAAAGGACAAGGAGTTGAAACCAGTTTGGCTCAGTGGATAGAGCGTCAGCCTGTGGACTGAAAGGTCCCAGGTTTGATTCTGGTCAAGGACATGTACCTTGGTTGCAGGCATATCCCCAGTAGGGGGCGTGCAGGAGGGAGCTGATGGATGTTTCTCATCGATGTTTCTAACTCTCCCTCTCCCTTCCTCTCTGTAGAAAATAAATAAAATATATTAAAAAAAAAAAAAAGACGAGGAAAGCATGAACCGCATCAAGAGAATCACTGAGCCACAGGGGCTTGTAGCTGACCTTCTGCGGTTACACCTTCCTCTTCCTGTTCTCTCTACCCCTCCCCAAATATGTAGGTACATGCAAAAGTGAAGCCTAACCCAGGTCTCTTCGTGGTCTGGGATCCAGGGTCCAGCAGCAGCATCACCAGGGTTAGAAATGCAAATTCCCGAACCCCACCCCAGACCTGCCGAATCAGAAACCTGAGGGCAGGCCCAGCGACCTGTGCATCGAGAAGTTCTCCTGGTGCCCAGCTGGTATGGCTTGGTGGCTGAGCATTGACCTATGAACCAGTCAGGGCACACGCGCAGGCTGAGGGCTCCATCCCACTGTGAGGCGTGCAGGAGGCAGCCGATCAGTGGTTTTCTTTTATCATTGATATTTCTAACTCTCCTTCTCCCTTCCTCTTTGAAATCAATAAAAAATATTTTAAAAAAAGGAATTCCCCTGGTGATTCTAAAGCCTTCTCCGGTGTGAGAACCTGTGCTCATCTGTGGTGCTGGGGGCAGACTTTCACGTGGGTAGGCGTGCATCACCGAAGTCAACAACTTGGGCCTTACACTCGGACACACCTGGGCTTGACAACTGGCTGTGCCACCTTGAACAGGTGATTTCCTTCTCTGAGTCTCTTCACCTCTGGAAGATGGAGATGCTAAAAGCGCCCCCTCCTGGGGCAACAAGACCCCAGGTAATTACATTGAGAGGCGGGACCGGGGCGCTCCACGTGCTAACTACTTCCATGTGGTAGCCATCCCGCAGTTCCTACTTTAGGCTCCTCATGCATTGCAGCTTCATTCCAGGGCAATAGGGGAAGCAAACACTAAAATAAAGATTCTGTCTAAAGGACACAATCATTGTGACTGCTCCTGACACACACGAAGCCAAGGCCGGCCACTGCCCAGCTCTGCCCTGGCCACACATACCCGTTTTGCCCGTCCTCCAGGCCCTGAGACGAGGCAGCAGGCTGGGCACTGGCAGCGGGATTGGATCCCTGTCCCCAATGCGGACCTCAGCCACCAACTCCAGCATGTCCTCGCTTCTGCAAGACAGAGGAGCTAGTGAGTCTCAGGGGTGCTCCCCGTTCGCACGCCAAGGCCTCTCTCACTCCAACTGCCCAACTACTCACTCGCCAGGCTGCAGATCCAGGTGGCTGGGAACCCAGGTGTCTGGGGGATCCAGGACGCTCACCAACCCTGCCAGGAAGCTGTCTGCAGCCATGTCCAACACCTGGGGTAGGGAGGAGAGGCTCCACCCTGACCCTGATCCTGTGAGGACCTCAGATCCTATTTCCCCAGCTCCTAACCTCTCAATAACCCAGAAAACAAATGGATTCATCCTGACTGCCCCCAAGGCCTGACCCCCATACCCTCCAACATGGCCCCTGATCAGCACCCCAGACCCAGGAGGCTGGACCCCCAACCCCATCTCCCTGTCTTAGGGATCCAGGCCCAGGCCTGCCTCTCCTGCCCCTCCTTACTCACAGCAGCCGTGTCAGTTCCCCCTGACTCCTGGGAACGAGACTCTGACCGTGGGCTCCGGCAGCGCCTCCATCGAAGGCTGTGACACCTCGAGCCATCTGGAGAAAGATATGCGTGGGGACTGGGGACTGGGGACAGAGGACTAGTCGCAGAGACTCTGTGGGGCAGAGGAAAGAGAAGCCCGCCCTTCTTGCAAGGAAACCAAGCTCCTGCCTGCTCTCCCAACCTCCATCTACCACTTCCCCAACACCCTTCGGAGACTCCGACTCTCATCCATTCTTCCTCCGAGCTGCCCTCAGGATAAAGCCCAGACAGGGCAGCTTGGCATGGAAGTAGCTCTGACCTGGTCCCCATGAACTTCTATTGCTGCCCTTCCCACTCTCTGCCCACCAGCCCCTAAGAAACACTGATCAGTCCTGCAGCGCACCCCTGTGCTAGGTGCCTGCTGTTGCCTCTTCGGGCTTCCTTCCTCCCCGGACAACTCTAATATGTCACCCCCACTAGGAAGCCCTCGTGGACAGGTTCCTCCATTAGCTTAGCTGGACCTCTTGTCCTCTCGGGTACCACAGGCTACCTCTGGGCCATGTCTCCCTTCCGCCAGACTGTGAACCCCTCCAAGGCAGACTCATCTTCAGCTCCTTTGCCAGCCCAAGAGCGGCACCCAGATCTCAGAAAAGTCGGTGAGTGAAATTGGGATAAAGAATGCAAAGATGGGGCAGGGAGCTTAAGAGAAACTAGAACCCATCATACCTTTATCATTTGCCAGATCTCCCTGCAGGGAAGTTCCCACAGCCTGCTGAATGGCCCGCTGAAGAAAAGATGGGAGGTGGAGAGGTGGAGAGAAAGGGCGGCGGTCAGGGGACTTGTGCAAATGCTCACGAGCTCTGCTCCTGGGAGACAGACATTCTGGACATCCTACAACCAGACTCAAACCCTTCAGAGGAGCCAGGAGTTTAGGCCCCCAGGCCCTCCTCCCTCTAGGGCCCATGAGTCCATTCCAGACTCTCAGCCCTCCCTCCTGTGGCCCCAGGTGGTTCAAGCCTCACCAGGATAAAGGCAGTAGGAGAAAGCGTGGGGTCTCTGTCTGGCGGGCCATCGCCTCTATCCTCGCCCGACTCCTCTGTTTTCCCTCGAGACTCATCTTCTTCCTCCATGGTCACCTGACGGTTGAGGGGGTAAGAGTCTGGAGTGCATGCCAGCAGGGCTGGGGGTGGTGTGACGTGTGTGCACACACAGGGACAAAAGTAGAGAATGGTCACGAAGACCTCGAAGGCCTCCAACGTTCCCACAGTTAGTATCCTCTTCAGCATCCCGCCCCCCCCCCCCGCCCCACCTCATCCTAGTCCTTGGGGCGCACCGGGTCCAGGCAGACACCAGAGGGAGGAGAGCCATTCCCTTCCCTGGATTTCAGCTGCCTCCTCTGTCCGTGGGAGGCCTTCCCCATCTCCTATTACAACACCCCCCTTCACAGACCCCACAGCTTCCCGCACAACCCAACTTAAGACCTCCTGGCCCACCCTCATGGGATCCAACCCAATGCCAAGAATTTTCTCTGCTGAGTTGTGATTTCCGGGAGTGTGCTCCACGGTCTCATGCCTGCACCATTTCTAAGATGAGGTGCGTGCCAGAGCGCCGGGTGCGCCTCCAACACAAAGCAACTTCCTAAAGCATCATCCATTTTCCTTGATAGTGAGGGACCAAAACTATTTACATACATAACATGGAACTGTGACAGTGTGATTGCCAAAACCCATGAGCCACTTGTGAAATGAAAACAGACTTTAGAAGGGCCTACTGCCCACCAGACCCCCTAGGAACATCGCTTCTGGCCTGTGTGCCCACTACATGAAAGCATGGCTGAAGCCTTCACGATGTTACAGAAATTCTTAGGTGACACAGAGCTGAAAGGTCATCTATCCTTCAGATGTGGTTGTCTTAGTGAGGGCTTCAGAAAATAGGAATATTTTCACTGTAGGCTTCCCTCCAGCTGTCAAACCCGATTCTCTGCAACCATACCCAGTCTCAGTTCCTAGAAAGCTTCGAACCCCTAACCCCCACTCAGGGTACTTATCAATATGTGGTACAATCGGAGTGTCCACCTCAGAGAACAGCAGTGAGAACTGAAAAAAGCCGCTTCTACCACAGTGGTAGCTCAACCCAGTGCTCAGCACAGAGTAACAATAATGATCATTTTCATTATTAGCCTTTAGGGGCCAGGCTTTTTCCACACCCCCTTTCTCCACTGCATACCTGCAAAGACCTCTGTCCTAGTCTCCCTCCTACCAGATTTTCAAGCTTTTTAAAAAATATTATTATTATTATTTTATTTCAGAGAGGAGGGAGAGAGAGAGAAAGAGAAACATCAATGAGAATCACTGATTGGCTTGCCTCCTGCACACCCCACACTGGGGATCCAGCCCGCAACCCAGACACGTGCCCTGATTAGGAATTGAACCATGACCTCCTGGTTCAAAGGTCAATGCTCAACCACTGAGCCAGGAAATAGTGGGCAATTTCTCAAGCTTTTTGAAAGCTCCCCATGCAGCCTCCCAGCTGTCTTTAAGAGCCTGAGGCTCCTTTCCTAACTCCCCATTGACACACGCCCTGATAAGGCCCTAGGACAGTTCCCAAGCCCTGGAGCTTCTCTCCAGCACCTCCCGGGGGAAGCACAAGTTTCAGCGACTCACATAAGAAGCTTAACCAAGATCTGAAGGCTACAGACACAACGATCCCAAACCTCTGTTTGAAGATGCTCCCTTGCCCATTCAGGCATGCCCCAAGCTCTGAAGACACACATGCCAGTGGCTCCTTACATTTTTTTTCTTACTTGAAAAGGCACTGCAGACATTGCTAGGTCCCTCTAGATCAGTGAGTGATCCCACTGAGAGTGGTATAAGTGCTTCACAAACAGCTTGTCATAGGAAGCAATTCAGTAGGACACAGTAGAAAATTCTTCACGTTGCAAGTACTAAGTGGAAATACCAATGGGATGTGGGTATATGGTTAAATATATATGTCAGTAGGTATTGGGGGTCTCAATGAAAAAAATGTATTTCTTACTGTAGATCAAGGTCAAAAGAGTTTGAAAAGTGCTGCATTGGATCCTAGGTGATCCTATGGACTTCGTCAGACTCAGGTGGACTAATTCTGACTCTATAGGCCATGCAGACTTTTAAGACATTTTTCATCTGAATTACCTTTTAAAGTGCAAGTACATTTCAGTTCCGCATATTTCCCAGTACTCTCCTTTGTCTTATTCTCCATCTGATTATCTGGCCCAAAAGGCATGCGAATTTGCTCCAGGCATAGAGACTGCCCTCTTGCAGGCACACTCAAAGCCACCCAGGGGGGTCCAGGTCCTTCTCACTGCCCACAGCCTCCTGTCACTCAGATTAGACACTCCCCAGACGTTGGAGACCCATCCAGGCCTTTCAGCACAACTCAATATTTGCCTCCCTCCCTTGGGAGACACATCCCACCCCTGAATGACTTCCTACTCCAGGATCAGTTCTTTCAGGCCTGCTAAATGGCTCCAGACCCATGTAGGTGAGTGGCATCCTCAGGTCAGCCCATGTAGACACTTCGCAGCCCCGATTGGCATACCCCAGAGCTATACAGATGGCTCTGCAGATACTCCTCGGCTCTTGCACACCTCCCTCACCTCTGGGACATATCTCAAGATGGCCCCAGAACCCTCCGAACAGACCCTAGCCTCCGGTCAACCCATAAAGACGATCAACAGTGCCAACAGAAAAGACCCATGATGGAGGGCAGGCGCCAGTTTCGGTCCAGGCCCTGTGGACGTCCCCAGTTCTCACGGGGCGCCCCGGAGATGCCCTCGGCACCCATAGACGCGTCCTGGGGCCTTCAAAGGCCCCCAGTTCGGCGCCAGGCTCCGCCTCCGCTGCCCGTCCGGAGGCCGCCCCGCTAAGTCCTTCAGGCCCCGCAGCAAGTGGGGAGGACCGCAGGACTACTAGCGACCCGAGTCCGCCCCGCCCACCCCGATCAGCCCGAGCCCCGCGGCCCGGACCACCGCCGCCATCTTACCCCGCCGCTCGGGCTGCGGCTCCGGCCCCGGCGCGGGGCGGGGCGGGGCGGGCTGGGGAGGTTCGCGAGCAGAAGAGGCGAGGGGCGGAGTTAAAGCGCCGCCGAGCTTGCCGGGACTTCAAGTACCTTGAACGGTGCCGTGAAGGCTGGTGGGAAGGCTTCGGACTCAGTTTCCCAACAGTCAACGGGGCACCTGGGCAGGGGTGCGCGCGACGCACGTCGGGAGGCGTAGTCCGCGCGTCGCCTCCGTTACGCGGGGAAAGCATGGAGGTGAGAGGTGAAGTAGGCGGGGTTGCGGTAGCCCGCGATGTAGCCCCACAATACCTTGCGTGCGCGGAAAGAGCTGAGGAGCAGGAAGTGACCTAAAGAGCATTTGGCCCGACAGATGCAAGGGAATTGTAGTTCGGAGTGTGCAGTAGAGGAAAAAAAAAAAAAAAAAAGGTGGATTGACTGCAATTTGCCCCGCCTACATTCTGGGGAGCCCTGAATCTCGATCCCCTAGTCCCCTCTAAATTTAGAACCAAGAAGGCCGGCCTACAGCCTCCTTATTTAGGATAGTAAAGTCCAAATTCCTATTCGTCTCACTCGGCAGAGAATTTTGGCTTCCCATTTCCCTCTTCTCTGCGACTCAGGAGTCCGAGCCTTCCTCCTTCCTTAGATCCAGGAGTTGGGCCCTCAGACCATTACTGGTCTCAAGCTGGTACCTTACACGAACATGGGTTCTGGTTTCCCACCTCAATTCCCTCGGGATTAAGAATTCCGGATCCTCAGCCCCTCCAACTCCTGAACACAAGTCTGGGCTCTCAGCTTCCTCCTTTACGGGACATGGGTAGTCCTAATAATAAGGACCCTCAGATCCTTCCTCCACGGGATACAGGAATGCAGACCCCATTCTCTCCTAGGAACCCAGGAGTCTGGACCGTCAGCTTTCTCCTCCTTCAAAGACCCAGAAATCCTGGCTATAGGCCCTTCATGACCCAGGCGTCCCGGCTTGGGCGAGCTGGCTCATGGATTAGGAATGCAGTGATCTCACGGCCCCTCCCTGTCCCGTTACTCGGCTGTCCTCCTCCAGGGCCCCAGCTCTCCTCCCATTCTGTCTTCCGCTTGGTTGGGACAGCGGGAACCGGAAGCCTGGGTCCCTTAGCGGGCGGAGACTGCGAGATCCAGCCCGGACGCCCGGATCGGAAGTTTGGCTAGGACCCCAGGACGGAGGTGGAGCTTCCCCTCAGGACCTGCTTCTTCCTAGAAGCGCGCCTATATACGGCCGCGCGGGAGCCGGCCGGCCCCGCCTACTAGAACAAGGCCCTGGGGAGGGTGCCCTGAGAAGCAGCTTCACCGAGTTCCTTATTTGCATATCCCCTACCCGTGTGCCCAAAGAATGAGAGGTTGTATTAGCATAGCCCCGCCCCCAGACGGCCCTCCAGCCCTGAGCGCGTGGCGCCGCTCCCTGTGAGCGCAGTTCTCTTTCTCTCATTAACATATCCCCGCCCCTCTAGGAATTCCCCTTCACGAGGAACGTCGTTCCCCAATCCCTATTAGCATAGCTCCTCCTTTTACCTAGCCTTACCTCCCCCTTAAGTGTACCGAGACTGTGTCATTTTCGCTGGAGCTTATGATTATGCAGTAGGATTATTAGCATGCTCCTCCCCCTAGGCCCCTCCCGGCTCCCCCCAGGCTGTAGCGGCAGCGGCGGCAGTGGACGCGACATGAGCAGCGGGGCGGCGTCCGCGACGGGGCGGGGGCGGCCCCGGGGCGGGGGGCCGGGACCCGGGGACCCCCCACCCAGCGAGACACACAAGCTGGTGGTCGTGGGCGGCGGCGGCGTGGGCAAGAGTGCGCTGACCATCCAGTTCATCCAGGTAGTGGGACCTCACTCGGGGGGTGCCCCCGGGACCCAGAACATAGCCCTTGGGGGAGGATCCCTGAGACCCCGGTTTTCTCTTGATCCATCACTGAGACACTCTTATGAGGCCCTCTATTCTTAAAAATCCCTCTGAGAATGTGACCCTGAGTCCCCCAGAACTTCCACCCTCTTACCTGAGAGATCTTCCTTCTAGAATCATGTCCTGTCCTGAGACTCCCTGCCCCTCCCTCAGATCCTAGGACTCCCTTTCGCTGTTGACCTCACCCTAAGCACCTCCTGGGAGCACTTTAAATCCATAAATCGCACCATCCAGATCCTAAATCTTTTCCTGTGCTCTCACCCGTGTAGAAGACACTTCCTCTCACCCTGAGCCCCATCTCCCCCAAATCCCAGACCTCAGCTTCCCCTCTGAGAGCCAGAGCCTAACTGGCAGAACACCTGTGCACAAAGCCCTTGAGATGCCCCCAGAATAGATGCTTAGCCCTTTCAGGCATCTCCCCCAAATCTAGAAATTATACCCAAACTTTGCCCCTGAGGCCCATCTGGGACTAGGACCACCCAGTTCTTAGAGAGATACCCTCAGACCCAAGAGAGTTCTAAGAAGTCCTGTGCCCCTTAGTCATTCCAGAGAACGCTAAGACCCCAAATCCTGGGGCTCCCACATCCCAGGAGACCCAGACCTCCCCTCTCTCCCTAAGGAAAACCAATTACTCCTCTCGAATTTTCCACTCAGACTCCCTGAGCCTCTCTCAGAAACCCTGACTACTCACTCCCCTTCCCAAATAGGCTCCATGGAAGAAACCTCCTCCCCCTGATTCTTGACACCCCCGAAATAACTACTCCTGAGGAGTGTCTCTGACCTCATAAATGCATGTCAGGGTCTCTAAGACTCTAGACATTCACTTCTATTTTAGTACAAACTCCCAGATGTGCCCAAATTATTTGCGGGCTTTCCTCTCCTAGTTCTCACCCCTGAGCTTCTTGTGAGGTGCGATAAAGATACCCTCCTAATCCCCCAGGGCCTGGTCCCCACATCCCCCTCCAGGACAAGCCCTCACCAAGCACCACCCCTAGCAGACAGGGTGCAGCCCTAAGACCCCCAGCTGCCAGATCACCCCTTCTCCCTGAAACTCCACCCCTGCCCAGGAAAACACCCCATTCCCAAGGGAAACCTCCCTCCTGCCTCAGAGAAACCCTAGAAAGGTATCTGCTCCTGAGAAGATACTGCAGAGGCCCCTGGGCCCCAGGACCTGTGCCCTCCCAAGCGCCTGCATGGGAGCCCTTGCCTGTGGAGAGAAAAGCCCCCCAGCCCTGGACCCCTTATCCCAGGGGCAGACCCGAAGCTGCTCAGAAGCCTGGCTGGAGACAGGCGGGACCCAGGCCGGAAGGGAGGGGCCCAGCCTGCAGGAGGGGCAGTTTCTCCAAAGTTGGATTGGAACCCAGACCTTCCCCTGGGAGGAGACACTGAAAGCCGCCAGAGGAGGACGAAGGGGAAGAAGAGGAGGGAAAAGAGGAGGAGGGACAGATACAACAGGCAGAATTCTGGACAACACAGCTCCCAATAACTGAGCACCTACTGTGCCCGGGCAGTGTGGTAAATGTGAAGTGGATTTCCCCTGAATCTCACAAACACTGGATTCAATGTGGGACTATTTTTACCCTCATTTTCTAAATGAGGAAACAGGTTCAGAGAGGGGAAGTGATTTGTTCAATGCCACCCAGCCAGGAGGTCATCAGGATGTAGGAGATGTGCTTGATGCCAGAGAGAGAGAGAAGTGCGGGAGAGCCTCAGAGACAGGGGCCTGGGGGCGGCAGAGGAGGGGCAGAAAGCCATAGAGAGGAAGATGGAGCCCAAGAGACGGGGGCCGAGATCCAGAGAGCGGGGACAGAGAAGGCGGGCCCCAGGGGCAGGGCTGTGTCATCCCTGCTGGGGCAGTGGGGTGACAGCGTCCTCTCCCCACCCCACCAGTCCTACTTCGTTTCCGACTACGACCCCACCATCGAAGACTCCTACACCAAGATCTGCACCGTAGATGGCGTCCCGGCAAGACTGGACAGTGAGGGCGGCCGAGAGCGGATGGGGGTGGGGGTGGGGGCGGGGGGCGGGGGCGGGCCAAGGTGCCTGGGGATGGCTAGGGGAGCCTTGTCCACATGGCGGCCCCCTCCCCGTCTCTGCAGTCCTGGACACCGCGGGCCAGGAGGAGTTCGGCGCCATGCGGGAGCAGTACATGCGCGCCGGGCACGGGTTCCTGCTGGTGTTTGCCATTAACGACCGGCAGAGGTGAGAGGAGCGGGGAGGTGGTAGAGCCGGGGCGGGGCGGGGCCGGGGGCGGGGCTGAGCAGCTGGACCTCACCCCTCTGGGCTTCCTCTGCAGTTTCAATGAGGTGGGCAAGCTCTTCACGCAGATCCTCCGAGTCAAGGACCGCGACGACTTCCCCATCGTGTTGGTCGGGAACAAGGCAGATCTGGAAGCGCAGCGCCAGGTCCGAGACGCCCGGGGACTCCGTCTCAGCCCGGGGGGGCACCTCCTGTCCTCACCTCAGCATCCTCTGGCTTGTGTGATCCTGCCCCCTCCACTGTCACGCACCTCACTAGATGTGTTGCCCCCAGGCCGGTCGCTCTGAGTCCCTGGCAGTGCCCCCAGGAGTTCCCAGGACAGGTGGTTGGTCCCCAGGTCCCCAAGCCCGGACTCTGCTCCACCCCCGGCTCTTGTCCCCACCGGGACCTTTGCACCAGCCTTCCCTGTCCTGTCTCCCTTCCGGCCCACCTTCCACTGGGTCCCGCTACCCCTCCCCTGCTCCCAGCTTTTCCCATTGGCCCTGGGAAAAACCCCAGCTCTTCTACCTGGTGCTGGGTGCCCACCATGGTCTCCGCCCTTCCTTTCTCTGCTCCCACCACTTCCCTCCGCCATGGGATTGCATGCAGAGCGCATGTTAGAGTAAGCCTTTGGGGATTTCCAATCTTGGCTGCTTGGCTCAGGCCTCTGCTGGGAGCACCCCGCTTCTCTGCCCGATGAACTGTCATCTCACTTGCAGGAGGGCAGATGTCTGTGCAGGCTCTCCACTCCTCAGACGGCACCGAGCCCCCTCGGGGTCCCCCATAGAATCTCTGGAACTTTCCATTTGAGCCCCCAGCGCACCGTGTGTGACTCCCCCATTCCAGTGCACAGTGTGTCTGTCCTTCTGCCCCGTCCTGGGTGCAGGGACCTGAGTCTCCCCTGTGTCTCCCCCCAACCCCCAGGTGCCCCGATCTGAAGCCAACACCTTCAGCGCCTCCCACCACGTGGCCTATTTCGAGGCCTCGGCCAAACTGCGTCTCAACGTGGACGAGGCCTTCGAGCAGCTGGTGCGGGCCGTCCGGTGAGTGGAGCCACCTCCCTGTCTTCTCTCCCCAACCCCTGGGGCCCCAAACTCACCAAGCTCTTCCTACAGGAAGTACCAGGAGCAGGAGCTCCCGCCCAGCCCTCCCAGCGCCCCCAGGAAGAAGGCCAGGGGCTGCCCCTGCGTCCTCCTGTAGAGGAACCAGCACGAGCTCCAGGGACCAGCTGCCCTCCCCACCTGGGTCTCCCAGGCTACACTACACCCCACCCCCACCCCTGCGGCCACTGCCACCACGTGCCTCTGCCAATGCCTTCCCACCCCCAGGTCCCCAGTGGGGGTGAGGGGCTCCCGGGCATCCATCCGGGTCACTGCTGTATATAACCCCGCCCCCGAGAAATAAAGGTCACTGCCAGTATCAGGAAGTTCTGTGTGGAAGGGGAAAGGGCTGGAGGAGGTCGGTGAACTCAGGGCACACACACGAAAGCCGCAGCCCAGCTGGAACCATTGGACCTAGAACCCGTGTGGGTGGGGGCAGCAGCCGAGAACAAGGTGAGCCAGGTGTCTGGACCCCACGTGCCCTTCAGCAGGCCAGCCCACCCTTTTCTGTGTTGATGGCATTCGCTGGGATGAGGTTTAATGTTTGAAAAAGGACTTTTTTCCTGGAACATTCTAAAGTGACACTGTTCAATATGGTAGCCAGAAGCTACATGTAACTTATTTTTTTCCCATTGGTCCCAGAGAGGGAGAGGGAGAGAAACATGGACCCGTTGTTCCACCCATCCACACACCCACCAGTTTCCTGCATGTGCCCTGACTGGGGATCGAACCCGCAACCCTGGTGGATCAGCACGACGCTCCAACAACGGAGCTACTTGGCCAGGACAAGGGCATGTGACTGTCCTCCGTCACACTGGCCACATCTCAAGAGCCCATTCATTCTTCACATATGGCTAGTGGCTACCCCAAGGCAAATATGCAAATTCCTGCCACCACAGAAAGGTCCATTGGTGTTCTAGAAAGTTCCAGAGTTTGGAGAGAGGCAGCAACCGCTACAAACCCTGCCCGCCCCCTCCCACTTCCAACGTATGTTTGAAAGGGCTTTTGGCTAGAGGAAGAGAAAGGGACAGGTGGACAGAATGGTGTCCGAGCAGCCAGCTGGCAAGTTCTCAGTTCCAGAAAGTTCCCAACTGGGCTGACGTCCGCATCTAAACCCTGAGCCCGACTTAGGGCTGGTGTGGACACACCCCATCTGGGCCTCTCTCCTGGGAGGGGCTGAATTTGGGGTATCTCAAGGCCGCCAGACCTAAGTTGCTAGGACTCTTCCATTTGGAAATCTTTGATTCCCCAACATTCAACCCAGAACCCCTAACTCCGTGCTCTATTTGCTAACCTAGAAGGCTGGAGACCACCACTCACCCATCTCCCAAGCCTACCGGACAGGTGTCTTTGAACCCTAACACTTACTCAACACACCAGGCCAGAACCCCATCCCAGATGTCCCCAGGCCTGAACTTTGACCTCCACCTGATGAGCTGTCACCAGTCAATGATCTTTGGCCCCTTCCCACATCCATGTCCGCCAGAAATGCTCTCCTCCCACTACCCAGAACCTGCTTTCTGGGCCGGGGCAGCGATGGTCCTGCAGGAGCCCTGGCAGCTGGCTGCCTGGGCTCACACCCAGCTCCGCCCCCTTCATCCGCAGTGGCTCTGTCTTGTCATCTGCGCCCTGTGATGTGGGCGACCTCAGAGCCACTTCCCAGGGCAAGAGGCCCACGGGCGGGAGCCCAGTGCCCAGCACCATGAATGTCCCTCTGTATTCCAGATGAGAACAATGATTGCTGGCTATCCCTTTCCGGGTTTCATTATCACAGAATCCTTGGCACGAGTCCCACCTTCCGCCCAGGGAGTAAGTGTGGCTCAGATGTATTGTCCCCGAAAGTTGGCTCCCCCTCCCCCAGAGTGTCTGCTCCGTGAGGCCCACCTCTGGGGCTGGTGGGCGAGGTCTCTAGCAGTTTCCACATAAGACCCGACACCCCCACCTAAGTCCCAGCCAGGGGTGCGGCACACCCCTCGCACAAGGTCTGAGTTCTTGCTGCATTGCCTGACAGGGTCAAGTCCTGGGCCGGGCCACGCTGCTGCTTGGAGGCCCAGGATGCCCTTGGAGCAGAACCAGGCACACACACACACCCACACGACAACTGGCAGGCCGTTTTTGGAAGGTTCACAGCCGCCACCATTCCAAACTCATCCGACAGCAGCAAGAGGCTGGGATGACCTAGTTGGCATCTCCCTAGGCACATGTGTGCACCCGTGTCTCCTCTCTGGTTCCTGCCTCCCCTGGGCTCTGGCGGGCCCTGTCGACTGTGTCTCTGGGTCCTTTGTCCATCTTTGTCACCCTGCCTCTCAGTCCTTTCTGACATCTCTCGGACCTCCTGCTTGAGGTCTCCTGCTAAGGGTGACAGCAGCTAAGTGCTCGCAGCGCCGAGTGCCTCAAACAGGTTTCCTTCATCTTGCCCAAAGCCCATTTTACAGATGACAAAACTGAGGACGGGAGACTATTATCCAACTGGTCTAGTTAGTGTGAGAGCTGGGATTCAGTTGGAACAAGTGAATTACAAAGGCCAACCATGAGGCTATTCGAACCCTACTGCCCACCTTTGGTCACTCCATCCACCTTCTGGGACAGAGCTCTGTCCTGCGACAACGCCGATCCGGGAGACTTTGGTCCCCATCTGGCATCCATTCAATCCAGAACCTGGAGGTGCCACTCCCACTGTGGCTATACACTCAGTACCCCAGGGTTTAAGTCCATTCTCAATGCTCTTAAGTGATTAAGATGATTCTAGAGCCAGCCTGTGGACCAAAGTTTGATTCTGGCCAAGGGCACGTACCTGGGTTGTAGGCTCCTCCCTGGCCCAGGCCCTGGTTAGGGCATGTGCAGGAGGCAACCAATCAGTGTATTTCTCTCACATTGGTATTTCTCCCTGTCTTTCCCTCTCTCTAAAAATCAACTGGAAAAAAAAAGATGATGATTCTAGAAAGTCCACGGCCCATCACTGATTCCCATTATGTTCTTACATGTTTCTAGCCATTCTGTAAAACCACCAATAACAGTGGGATGCGCTAGACAACATCCAAGGTTCCAGGACAACAGGCGTTCTTCCTCAACTTCACTGGGAAACCAGGGTGCGGATGCTCTACCTTGAAATATCACCGGATCTCTCCCCACCAAGCAGCCACCCACAATGCTGACACCAGGATTCTAGAACATCAAGAGTCTATTGTTGTTGACAAGTGTCCAGGCTCTAGAATAGCTTACTCGCTGCTTTAAAGGCCGGGTTCTAGAATGCTACCAGATGAACTCCAGGTTTCAAGTTCTTGTCTTAGAACATGGTTCCTCAAACTTGGATGTGCATTTGAATCCTCCGGGAGCTTCCTAAAAAACTGGTTCTTTGCCTGGCTGGCGTGGCTCAGTGGTTGGGTGGTTGACCTATGAACCAGGAGATCACAGTTGGATTCCTGGTCAGGGCATAAGCCTGAGTTTCGGGTTTGGTCCCCAGTGTGGGGCGTGCAGGAGGCAGCCAATCAATGATTCTCTCTCATCCTTGATGTTTCTCCATCCTTCCCTCTCCCTTTCTTTCTGAAAGAAACAAACAAACCAACCTCATGGCTTCCTCTTTGCCCTTTCCCTTGGGTTTCATGCTCTGGGGAAGCCAGCCGCCATGCTCTGAAGACACCCAAGCTGCCCTATGGGTGGGCGAGGTCCATGTGGCAAAGACCTGAACCAAGAACCATGCAAATGAGCCACCTTTAAAGTAGATCCTGAGCCTTGGACCGGTTTGGCTCAGTGGATAGAGCGTTGGCGTGCAGACTCAAGGGTCCCAGGTTCGATTCCAGTCAAGGGCATGTACCTTGGTTGGGGGCACATCCCCAGTGGGGGTTGGGCAGTAGGCAGCTGATTGATGTTTCTCTCTCATCAATGTTTCTGACTCTCTCTCTCCCTTCCTCTCTGTAAAAAAAATAAATAAAATATATTTTTAAAAAGTAGATCCTGAAACTCCAGCCAAATCCTTGATGACTGCCCCCCTGAGTCCCACATTCCATCCTGGGGATAAAATGGCTTAGATGAACGGTCCCACAGTTCTTCCTCCCTCCCCCAGAACCTCTGTACACCGGCTAATGACCCCATGGCATCCTTGTGACAGAGCTAGGCCAGCCCCACCCAGTTAACCCACCCCCAGATTCCTGATCCTCAGAAACCATACAATGATGCTTCTTGTTTTAAGTCACTAAATTTTGAGGTGGGCTATTTGTTACACAGCAAGACATAACAGATACATGGTCCCCGGCACGACTACCACCCAGGGCTCCAGAAAAGGCCACATTCCAATTCCAAACCCTCTTCCCATGCCACCCAGACGCCGCAGGACAGAGCCACACCAGCTGGACGATAAAGTGTTTGCCGTTGGGTTTTCGTTTGGCTGGTTGTGTGTACACAGTGTATACAAGTTGAGTTGTACAGAAGCCCAAGAAAGAGCAAGAGACAACGGGTGGAGGGGAAGTGGGAGCAGAGGCGTTAGAGAAAGGAAAGAGGGGAGGGGATAAAAAATAGAACGACATCCAGACAACAATGGGATGGGGGCGGTGTGTGTTGGGGAGAGACACAGACAAATCGCAGTAGAAAAGGAGTGGGAGGGGCAAAAGGAGGGGACCCTTCTCCCCCCTCCACCTCCCTAGCCCCCGCCCCAGGTATGTACAATAAATAAGATTAAAAATAATTAACAAGATGCGTTTTCCCCCTCCCACTGGACACCGAAAGCCCTGGGGAGGGAATGGCCTTTAGCAAAGATCTTGGCCTGGAATGGGGGGGCTTGGGGGTCAGTGGGTCCCCCAGCTCTCTAAAGCAGCCCCACCCCTCAACCATACATAGATTTTTCCTATACATTATGTACAAGGTGGAGGGGGTGAGGGCTATGGCCATGGAAGGGGCAATGGGGAGAGGGAAACCGTTACTAAATAGACATTTATACATATATATAAATAATTTCTCTGTACACCGGACAGTGGGAAGAATGGGAGGGAGTGGAGAGGGCTGGGGAGAGAGGGGAGTCGAACTCTGAACCCTGCCCTATAGAGACAGCACGGACACACCCTGACCAGTGACCCTCCCCTATTCCCTGGCAACAGGGCCTAGGGGTTAGCGCCTGAAGACACAGTTCTGTCCCAATTCTTGGTTCAAGGAGGAGTGGGGTCACCCACAGCGGCTGTGGGCCTGTGCTTGGGCCAGCAGGTCACTGAAGGAGTCGAAGAGCTGCTCCAGCCATGGCTGGTTCCGCATGCACTGCTGGACCACTTCCTCCTGGCCCAGGTCCTCGGCACCGCCCTCGATGGCCAGGGTCTGCAGGGTTTAAACACGGAGCTGGGGCAAGTGGCCACCACGGCCTGGGCTGGCAGGAGGCGGTGGTCTAGGGATCTGTGTCCAGGAAGAAGGGCCTAGGAGCTGGACACTTGGGTCTGAGGGAGGAGGGGCTGGGGGCCTGGACCCCTGGGTCTGAGGGAGGAGGGGCTGGGGGCCTGGACTCCTGGGTCTCAGGGAGGAGGTTCTAGGCCAGGCCCCAGGATCCATGGAAGAGCCCAATAGGGGTAGCTCCCTAGGGCGTTACAGGGTGCAGGGAGGACACTCACCTGGTCCCGGCAGCGCAGGAAGGTGTGGTACTTGTAATGGTGGAGTGAGTGGTAGAGCGTGTAGTATCCCGACTTGTCCAGCTCAACCTTGAACTCCTGGGCAGATGGGGTGGAAAAGCCTCAGCACCCACCCAGCACTGGACAGGCTCCCCCACCGCTGTCACCCCTGCCCGCCTTCCTGGACCCACCTGGGCCCGGACCACGCTCCTCTTGAGCTTGCTGAGCGTCTTGCGGTTGTAGGGCTCCCCGGCCGGCCGCAGCCGCACAGCCCCATCCTCAGGGGAGCCCTCCCCGCTCTGCTCCACCTGCAGCTGCGGGAATGTGTGCAGGGCGTCCTGTGGGAGGGAGGGTGAGGGATCAGTGGGACACCCCTCTGGACCCGCAAACCCTAAGCTCACCGCCCAGTTCTCAGGTTCCCCAAGTCATCAGATGCCTTAGTTTCCCCAGGCTGTCGATCAAGAGACAGTTGGAAGTCCCACTTTCTTCAAAGGATCAAGGAGCCCAGGCCTGCCCAGTGACCTGCATGTGCTTTGTTCCCGGCCCAGGTTTCTCCGTCACCTCACTTCCACCCAGGACTCTCAGAGCTACCCCAATATCCTACTCAAAGTTCTCGGAGTCAACCGGAAGTCCAGAATTCCTGGTGCCAGGTAACATTCCATCCCAGAATCCTAAAACCTGGCTGACATTCTATAATGGCTTGTCTTGTTTAAAATAATTTTTAAAAGTGACTTTAGATAAGAGGAAGAGAGGGAGGGGGAGAGAAATATTGACTTGCTGTTCCACTTATTTATGCATTGGTAGGTTGATTCTTATATGTGCCCTGACCAGGGATTGAACCCCCAATCTTTGATGTATCAGGATGAGGCTCTAACCTATTGAACTATCTGACCAGGGCTCCTTTTTTTTTTTTTTTAATAATGAAATTATTTTTTAAAGATCTGATTTTTATTTTTATTTTGTGTTAGTCCTCACCCAACGCTATTTTCCCATTGATTTTTAGAGAGTGGAAGGGAGAGGGAGAGACAGAGAGATACATTGATTGGTTGCCTCCTGCATGTGCCCTGACCAGAGCCAGGAACCTGCAACCAAGCTATGTGTCCAGGACCCTTCAGTCTGAGGACCAATGCTCTATCCACTGAGTCAAACCGGCTAGGGCTAAATAATGGAATTCCTTTTTTTAAATATATTTTATTGATTTTTTATAGAGAGGAAGGGAGAGAGATAGAAAGTCAGAAACATCGATGAGAGAGAGACATCGATCAGCCGCCTCCTGCACGCCCCACAGTGGAGATGTGCCTGCAACCAAGGTACATGCCCTTGACCGGAATCGAACCTGGGACCTTTCAGTCCGCAAGCCGACGCTCCATCCACTGAGCCAAACCGGCCTCGGCTAAATAATGGAATTCTTAATGCTAGCATGAGATCCTACCCAGATTTCTCAGAGCCAGACTAACAGCCAATCCCAGAATTCTCAAGAGTGCTCCTAATATCCCAGCTGGGGTTCTAGAACCAAGTTAACATTTTAGGCCCTACTTTCTGATGCAAACTAACATCCCTCCAAGAATTTGCAAAGCCAGCCTAAAACCCATCCTAGAATTCTCTGACCTAGAAGGAGTACATCCCCCCACAATTTTCAGGGTGGATTAACATTCCACCCCAGGAACCCGAGTCACCCTAACATTCTACCCCAAGATTCTCAGCATGACACTAACTTCCCTATCAGAATCTCAGGGTTTATATTCTATCCCAGAATTCCTGGAGCCACCCTGATATTCCACCCCAGAACCCTAGCCATTCCAGAAGAAATCATGTAGATGAGCTGGCCAACATGGCTCAGTGGGTGAGTGTCGACCTATGAACCAGGAGATCACAGTTCCAATCCTGGTCGGGGCACATGCCAGGTTGCAGGCTTGGTCTCCAGTGTGGGGCGTGCAGGAGGCAGTCGATCAATGATTCACTCTCATCGTTAATGTGTCTCTCTCCCTCTCCCTTCCTCTCTGAAATCAATAAAAATGTATTTAAAAAAAATACTGAAGCCTGAGATTCTCTGTGAAAGAGCCCGTGTTCTGTCAACAAGCCCTTTGTGCAGGCCTCAGTTTACCTTTTGTTCCCAAACTTGCATTCCACAACCACACTCTGTTGGGCCTCCCCAGCAGTCCGTCCCAGACCTTCAGGACCCCTGCTCTCAACTTTTCTCCCGGCCAAGCCCGACTCTCCCTCCAGATGTTCTGGGGACCACTACACTGGCCCACAGGTACACGTGTCCTCCACACCTGACCCCTGGGCCCAGGTCCTTCCTGCCCAGGCCTCCCACACACCTGCAGGGCGGGGCTCAGCGACAGCCGCTTCAGGACTTTCTTCTTGTGCTCATTCAGGAGACCGTCAATCTTTCGCATGGGCGGGAGGTACAGCTCATCTGGAAGACGAGGAGGGAGGCATCAGAAGGGTCACAGCCCAACAATGCGTGGGGGGCCAAGGAGGTCTCCCCAGCTCCCTCCCCAGGCCTCAGCTCACCATGCGTGTCCTCCAGGGCCTGGATCATGTCCGGGTCGAGCGCTGTGCTCACCAGCATCTCCACGTAGCTCCGGTACATCTCCCGCATCGCCCGGGTCTTCAGCAGACGCCCAGGTACTGTCCGCTCTGGGGGAAAACATGGGGTAAGAGTTCATGATTCCAAAGTGCTCTGGCGCTCTCCGAGGTTGCAGACAGTGTTCTAAGCCCCAGGGGCCAGGAGAGAAATCCCTGGTTTCCAGGAGGCCCAAGCCCTATGAACCAGGAGATCACAGTTCCTGCATGTGCCCTACGGACTGCCAGGAACCAGGGATAGGGAATAACATTAGGAAACAGCATTCCAGGCTGGTCAACTTCATGTCTGACTAGTTCCATGCAGCTTCAACAAAGTCTCAAGAAGCAGCTGAGTTGGTTTCTAAACCGGTGAATCAAGTCAGAGATCAGATCACGAAGGGCAAGATGGAGGGAGGAGATAGGAGCAGACTGCACGTTATCAATGCAAGCCAGACAAGGCGGGCCCCCGCGAGAGGTGCAAAGGGCAAGGGCTTTCCCTGGCAGGTGCTAGGGAGCCACGGAGGCTATGAGCAGGGGTGGGATGGGAAGGTGTAGCAGGACCCCTCTGAGGCCATGATGGGGACCGGCTGAAGGCCTGAGACTAGAGGTCAGGGCAATGGATCTGGTAAGAAAGGATGAGGCTGGAGCAGGGCAGGAGGGACAGGCTATGGAGCTGGGGGAGCGGGAGGGGCTGGGGAAAAGAGCAGAGGGGGATGGGACAGTGAGCGAGGGGTAGGACTGGGGACTTCTCAGATGTCAGATGCCCCGAGGGTCTGGCCTGGTGGCTCAGTGGCCAAGGGGACTGGTGGCTCGGTGGCCAAGGGGACTGTCCCTGAGAGAGGGAATCTAGGACAAGGAGCTCAGTGGTCACTGCAGGGAGTGAGCTTGCGGGAGGCCTGGATCGTGGCGGGGGATGTGCGGGGGGGGGGGGGCACGAGGGGAGATGACCCCAGGGGAAGAGGCTCGGGGAACTTGTGGGAGCCTGCCTGATGAGCGGTGGAGAACAAGAAGCAGCAAGGCCAAGGACAGGACATGGAGGGACACTTACAGGGAGAGCGTTGGGGAGAAAAGACAAGGGGGAGGGCCCGAGCACGGCCCAGCATCCCCCTCAGGAAGGAAGCAGCAGGAGAAATGTGCACTTGGTGTATGCAGATCGAGGGTCCCTGGTGACGGCTGTTTCACAGGCTGGCGTGACCGCTTGGCAGTGGGGCTCAGACTCCATCAGGCCTCAGCCCGGAGGTAGGGCTCCTGGGTGGCTCAGGGTGAAATCCTGCCAGTGCGGCCCCAAAGCCCCAGGCCCCAGTCCCTCTCAGATCTGGTCCTGTTCCTTCTCGGCCCTCCCCGGTCACCCTCTCCTGCTCGCTCCAGCCACTGGCCTCCTTCCTGATCTCCTGACACGCCCAGCCTGGAATGTTCTTTCCCTTGAAGTCACATGACCCCATGGCGTTCAGATCTCTGCTCCGATGTCACTGCCAGGAGCCTCCCAACACTCTCCCTTCCCCGAAAATATCACCCAGGATGCCGCCTGCCTGGATCCTCTTCCCTGGATTTACTTTTCTCAGCTGCCATTAACCCTCCCCCGGCCTCACGTTGAATTGTTTTCATATTGTCTTGTGTCCTATTACGTAACATTGTTATCTGATTGCCTCCCTGGCTGGACCCTGAGCTCCCCTGAGAATGCCTGTTTTTGTCTATTCTGTTCACAGCTGGGACCTCAGTTGTGGCACATAGTAGGTGCTTAATAAACACCTGCAGAAAGAGGCTGAGGAAGCTGGATGGGAGTGGATAAAGGGAAGAGGAGAGAGGACAGCCCTGCCACCTCTTTTTAGAACGTTCACTGGGTATACAAGAGAGGAGAGAGCATCTGCTTCCCGGACTTAGAGGGTGGCTGGTTGTGGGCAAGCAGGAGGGTTGGTGTGGAGGCCTCTGGAGCTGGGCAAAACCTTCAGGGTATCCCATCCTTCCCCTGGAGGAAGGCTGGTTGAATGGGGCGGGGCAGGGTGGGGGGTGCCCAGACCCAGAGGTGAACACTGACCCTCACACGGGAAATGGCTCCCCTACAAGCACAGAGCTCAGTTCCCATTTCCTGGGCTCCAAAAATCTAGGGCTGTCCACGTACGTTCATTGCAGCATTAAGCAAACAGTGGACACCACCCGAAGGCCCACCAGTCGGTACATGGATAAATAAAACGAAGTCGATCCATACAATGGGATATTATTCAGCCAGGAAAAGGAACGAAGCACCAGTCCACGGGTGAAGTTCAAACATTAAAAGAAGCCAGACACAAAAGATCTCGAATTGGATGATTCCACTCACTGGAAATGTCCAGAAGAGGCAAATCTAGGGAGATAATACATTAGGGCTGGAGGGAGGGAAGGGGAGTAATAGCCAAAGGGTGCAGGGTTTTCCTCTTTGATGATGTAACTGTTCTAAAATTGATTACCAAGACAAATAACTATGACTATCCGAAAGCCAGTGAATTATAGGTTTTTAAAGAGGTAATCCAGGTGGTATGTGACTTGGATGCATAAACTTGTTTGAGAACAAACAGCAACTGAGGGCCAGGGAAGAAAAGACCTGCAAATCAAGGCCTTTGGGAAAGAAACCTCCGTTCAGTCCCAGCTCTCAATGTTTCTACCAGGCTTGATCCAGCACAGCTGGACCAGTTCAAAAGACTAGGCTCCCTTGCAGCTAGCTTTGGCCATGTGACTAGCTCTGGCCAATGGGATATGAGAAACAGGATGTGGGCCATACCCACTCAAATCTGTCACTTAAAAGTGAAGCCATTCTCCACTCCTATTGACAGGCTGCTGGGCCCAGCATGCTGATGAAGATAACATGCTGGGCCCAGCGGTATGGTTCATCGACCTATGAACCAGGAGGTCATAGTTTAATTACTGGTCAGGGCATATGTTTGGGTTATGAGCTTAATCTCCAGTGTGGGGCATGCAGGAAGGCAGCCGATCAATGATTCTCTCTCATCATTGATGTTTCTCTCTCTCTCCCTCTCTGAAATCAATAAAAGAAAAAAAATATATATATATATATTAAAAAGGCAGCATCTTAAAAAAAAAAAAAAAAGGCAGCATCTTGGGGGACAGCAGAACAGCAAAAGGAAAGAAAAGAGGGACCCTAGACAATCTTGAGAAGAGCCTCTTATTCTTCATGACCCTCCCACCTATATCAGGGCTTTGATGAAAAGACAATTCCATCTCTCACTTGACTAGCTGTATGTTTAGTCTCATGTTAGAACAGCTATCCTGCCCCTGGCCACGTAGCTCTGTTAGAGCATCGTCCCAATATGCCAAGGTTGCAAGTCCAATCCCCAGTCTGGGCACATAGAAGAAGCAACCAATGCATGCATAAATAAGTGGAACAACACACTAATGTTTCTCTTTGTCTCTCTTTCCCTTCCTATCTCTCAAATCAATCAGTTAAAAAAATTACAAATTAAGATAAAGAAAAATTAATCCGTGAAAAACTAACAACGCAACTGCTACCCCTGCACGCTACCTGAACGTGTGTGACCTTGAACAAGGCAGGTCACCTCCCAGTGCCTCTGTCTTCTCATCTTGGAAACCAAGGCTAACTACAGTGCCCACCTCACAGGATTTGGGTCGAGATAAAATGACATTCAATGCCCACAATGGTGCCTACTGCCTGGAAAGCACCTGACTGTCATACTGGCATGTATCCCTGTGGTTACTGTCATCACACATCAGACATCATTCTAAGCCATGGAGCTCACATCTGGTACCCACAATAGGCAAGTCACAGGAAACACCATGGCCTCTGGGCCTCTAGGGTCAATGCTGGTCCCCTCAGCCATCAGAACCTGCTTATTCTGAGAGAAAACAGTGCAGCAGGAAAGGATGGAGCCCGAGGCGCTTCAGGCGGCATCCCAACATCCCAAGGGCTCTGCATGCCTGGTGCCTCCGTTTCCTCCTCTGTTTGTGAGAAGAGCAGTGCCTACCTCTAAGGCTGCTGTAAAAAGGGTGTGAGATGAATAAAGCATTTAGAAGACGGCCTACCCCGTAACTAGATGCCCATAGCTGTTAGCTACTGGCTAGTATTTTTTTTTAATTTTCTTGTTTTTTTTAATTGATTGATTTTTTAGAGAGGAAGAGAGAAACATTGATTTGCCATTCCACTTATTTATGCATTCATTGGCTGATGCTTGTATGTACCCTCTCCAGAATTGAACCTATGGGGACCTTGGTGTATGGGGACGATGCTCTCTCTAACCAACTGAGCTATCTGGCCAGGGCCTGGCTAGTATTTTTTTTTTTTTAATTCATTTTAGAGAGAGGAAAGGAGAGGGAGAGAGAAACATCAATGATGAGAGAGAATCATTGATTGGCTGCCTCCTGTACGCCGCCCCCCTCAGTTGTTTTTTCTCAAACAAGTTTATGCATCCAAGTCACGGGGATCAAGCTGCATGGGAATCGAACCCTGAATGGGAATCGAACCCTGACCTCCTGGTTCACAGGTCGATGTTCAATCACAGAGCCACACCAGCTGGACTACTGCTAGCATTTTTTTTTTAATAACTTATTATTTTTTTACATGTCCATAGTGTTGCCTGAGTTCACTCTTTTCTTTATTTTTACTTTATTTTATTGATTTTTCAGAGAGGAAGGGAAAGGGATAGAAAGCCAGAAACATCGATGAGAAAGAGACATCGATCAGCCGCCTCCTGCACGCCCCACACTGGGAATGTGCCCGCAACCAAGGTCCATGCCCTTGACTGGAATCAAACCTGGGACCTTGCAGTCCCCAGGCCGACACACTATCCACTGAGCCAAACCGGTTTCGGCCTGCTAGCATTTTTAATTTACTTATTATTGTGACAGTCCTGCACCCTCTGGACAGCCCTCGCCTATGCCTCCTTCTGAAGGCCCAGAGTCTCCCCCCGCCCCCGCAAGCCTCCCCACCAGCCTCCTGGCTGCCCAGGGCCTCACCGTCCTCGCTGGGTGCTCCGGGAGATGACTCTGAGTCTGAGGAGCTGCCTGCGGGGCCTCCGCCCGCTGAGGCATTGCCTGCCACCTCCTTCAGCCACTTCTTCCTCTTCTTGGGGGGCGGCTCTGCCTTCACCTTGGTGGGCCGAGTCTTGGGCAGCCGGGAGGTGGCGGGCTGTCCAGTGAGGCTCCGCTCGGGCCGAGTCTGTCGCCCGCCAGCGCCTCGCTCTCCTCGCAGCAGCCGCTCCACACGCGTCACCCGTTCTTTCTCCTTCTCCTTCTCCTTCTCTTTTTCTTTCTCCTTCTCCTTCTCCACAGGCCGAGGTGGGGACGCCTTCTCAGGGGCAGGGGGCTCAGGCACCACCGTCTCAGGTGGCTGCTCTGGAGGCTTCTCAGATGTTACCTTGTCAAGGGTCTCAGGCTTAGGAGGTGGCCCCGGGGCCTTGGGGGCGGGGGTGGAGCTGCCCCCGGAAGAGGCCGGGCCCTTGGCCTGCCCCGAGCGTCTGGAACAAAACATGGGAGGGAACAGTCAGCAGCCCCCAAGAAACTCATGTCCTCCTCTTGGGATCCCCTTGCACCGCTCACAGCTCTAAGCACAGACCACCTTTCCTCTGAGGTGGATCTTCTCTGGGCCTGTCCCCTGCCCTGGACTCTCTGTCTCTCCCTGGGTCTGTCCATCTCTCCCTGGGCCTGTCCCCTGCCCTGGACTCTGTCTCTCCCTGGGTCTGTCCATCTCTCCCTGGGCCTGTCCCCTGCCTGGACTCTCTGTCTCTCTCTGGGTCTCTGTCCGGCCCTGTTCTGTCCCCTCCTCCTGACAATTTCCTCTTGCATGTTCGGTCCCCCAGCCTTCTGGCTGTGCCCGCCTCCTGCCCCCCAGACCTCACAGTACCTGACAGGCGCTGGGGGCCGGTGCCAGGGTTTCCGAGCACAGACCCTCACGTAATCCTTCTTGTTGACGTTTTCCAGAAACTTCACATAAAGGCGCTGGTACCGGTTTTTTGCGTCCCCAAAATATCCCAAATACTATGGAGGGGAAGAAGCACAAGAGGAACTCCTTCACCACCCCCTCGGGGCAGCCCTGACCCCTGAGACTCCCGCCACCCTGGGCCAGACACCTCGGTGAGGCGGGTCCTCGCTGCCCCTGTAGGCTTACGTTACTGGTGGCGCAGAACTGCCGCTGCCCGTCCTTGATCTCCGGGGTGAACTTCTGGAGCAGGGCCTTCTGGACACGCCAGATAGGTGGGGGCTCTCGGCCCGTCTGCAACGCCAGCTGAGGAGGGGCACAGCGAGGCCAGCAAGGTCAGCACCCTTTCCTGTGCCTTGCCCCCTATTCCTGGCCCTCTGACCTCCCTTAGACAAAAGGCATCGTGGTCAGGCAGGTATCTTTGGGTCTAGTGGGATCTGAGCCCTGGGGACCTCACTGAGTCTGGCCCTGTCCTCCGGCTCATCTAATGCTCTTAGTCCGGCCCTTCATCCCTGGCTACGAGGCTTTATGGTCTGATGGTACACGCCTCCCGCATGAGGTAATGACAAAACTCAAGTACCTGCCACCCACCCTTTTTCAGACACCGTGTCGGGAGCCAGAGACAGCAGCGCATGAGATCGACAGAGCCTCGATATGGGGGTCTTCGTTACCGGGGTAACAAGACAGACAAGCAAATAAATGAAGCAGGGCAGGGCTGTGGCTTATGCCAAGAACAGACAGGTGACAGGTGTCCTGAGACCATTTACTCCATCAGCCTATCCACACATCGCAGGACCCAGGTAGCGATTCTCCCATCTCCACTCCCGCACACCCTCAGACCCCCTCCCACACACCAAGGCTCGTGTGCCCCTGGCTTGGGCACTGGAAGCCACGAATGTGAGTGAGACCCAGCATCTAATCTTGGGGAGCGAGGTAGGCAGGAGGGGAGCCAGACACAGGCACACACAATAACAGCATTGATAAGAAGTGAGTTGCCCTAGCTTGTTTGGCTCAGTGGATAATAAAGCGTCGGCCTAAGGACTGAAGGGTCCCAGGTTCAAGTCCAAGCAAGGGCACATGTACAGATGGTAGGATCGATCCCCAGTAGGGGTTGTGCAAGAGGCAGCCAATCAATGATCCTCATCATTGATGTTTGTATTTCTCTCTCCCTCTCCCTCTCTGAAATCAATAAAAATATACTTAAAAAGAAAAAGAAATGTGTTAATGGAGGATGCCCCAAAAGCCTAGAGAAAGGACCCTCAACTCAATCTGAATCCACGAACGCTTCCTGGAAGAAGTGACACCTACATGAGCCTTGGAAGGACCGTGTCCCTTCACATGCGGGGATTGGGTAAAGACCAGGAATGCTGGGGAAGTGTCTGACTGCTGTGGCTCTAGAAAGGAGCGACTCACGGTGGTACAGATCCATAAGGACCAAGAACACAGAGGGATCCGTGCATTGTGTACTGTGCTGACCCAGAGATGCCGAAGGAGCAGTGCCTGCCATCACCGACGCTGAGACCGAGGGCCACAACAGGATTCGGATGATCACTCCAATCGATTGGTCATGGCTGCCCTGAGCCCCAGGCTTGGCACGAGGGAGGGCTGGGATCAATTAATAATGTCTGCCCCTTGCAGCAGTGGCAACACCGAGGGCTGCATGCCAGGTATTGGTTATCTACCCTTGGTTTTGAGTCAACAGCTCTCGCAGCCACGATGTCTCATGTCTCTCAGCTCAATCAGATCCACAAAGGAGGCTTTTCCATCACCTGATGAAAATGCGGTCCCAGAGGCTCTTGCCCGAGCCTCACACAAGAGGGAGGCAGGCTGGGACAGGGAGGCAGGCGTCCCCACCTAATGTGCTTCCCTCCAGGAAACCATGGTTCTCAGTCCTCCTTTCTGGCTCCTCAGGGAGCCAGGCCAGAGGCTCAAGGACTAAAAAGTCCAGGTACATCCTACCCTGCTCCACAACGCTTGGCAGGCTGGCACGGAGATACTTTGCCCCAATTCCCCCTCCCCTCTCCTTCCCCTGCGCAGCAGGCCAGGCAGCCTCCTCCGAGCTCAGCAGACAAGCCTCCGACTTTTTTTTTTATAGAGGAAGGGAGAAAGAGAGAAGCATGGATGTGAAAGAGAAACATTGATCAGCTGCCTCCTGAATGCCCACCACTGGGGCTCGAGCATGCAACCTGGGCATGTGCCCTGACAAGGAACTGAACTGGCAGCCTTTCTGTGATAGGATGATGCCCAACCAACTGAGCCACACTGGCCAGAGCCAGGCCCAGACTTTGGAACTTCACCCTTTTGCATATGTAGGGTGCCCCACCAGGGGTGCTTTTCTCTCTCATTGTGAACAGGATGTGTCCTGGTCCAATTCTCAGAAGCTGCTGAGAAATCCACTGGTGCTCTCCCCTCCAGGGAAAACCACTCCACCTCTGCCTCCCCACCATGGCCTGTCAGCTTTCTCTAGGGAGCCAGCTGAGTCTCTAGCTGGTCTAAGCCCCTGGGCTCACTGCTTTCCAATTGGGATTGGTGTCCTCACCCAAACCACTTTCCTCCCAGGATTCCCACCCCACCCCCCAGTCATCAGACTCAGTCAACTGGCAAACATCCCTGCCAGCTCCTCACCAGTGCCAGTTAGTCCCAAAGCCATCTCCTTCCTGTCTCTCCTCATGCCAACACCCACTTCCACTTACCAGGGAAGTTGCCCCACCCACTGATCCCAAAGGCTGAGCTAGACCAATCAGATTCTGTTCTGGGAATTTGAACTGTGACAAGCTGAGAGAAGGACAGTAAGCAGCAGGATGTAAGCTAGGCACATCAAGCCTGCAGGGTCCATTACAGAGGAGTCACTGTCATGGAAGTCATGCAGTAGGACAGACTGTCACCAGAACTGGGCACCTCCACAGCCACCTTCCAACAGAGCAGGGGTCCTAGCCACCCAGAGCAGATTCTCCCATTCATTCCAGACTTGGTGCTCACTGGCCAAGGCTCGGCTCCTTGTAAACCTGCACATCACAAGCATGCCATGCTTCACAGACTCTTCGTCTGGCTGGCCCATCCTCCCCACACTTTTCTCCATCCAACAAACTCTTATGTGCTTAGAGTCCACATCCTGCTGAGTCTTCAATATCCCCAAGTACTGAGAGTGAATGCAATCACACTCACGTTACAGATGAAGAAGATGGAGCAGAGAGGGAGCTAATCCGGGCTGCCCCAGGTCAGCAGCCCCTCTCCCCACCGATGGTTCTTGAGCACTTGAAATGCAGCTGATTTGAATGTTCTGTGGGTAAAATACTCACTGGATTTTGAAGATTTGGTATTAACCACCCCCCTCCACACACACACACACACACACACACACACACACGTAAAACACCATGTTTTTCTATATTAATTACATGCTGACATGCTATTTCAGATGTGCTGGGTTAAAGGACAGACATTCCTGTGGCTAATTTCCCCCATCTTTTAACTGTTTAAAAATGTGGACCCAAGGAAGTTTCGATGATGTGTATGACTCATGGCATTTCTATTGGACTGCCACTGCTCCAGGAAAAACTATGGCCCACAGCCCCCCCCCTTTTTTTTTTTTAAATATATTTTTATTGATTCTTCACAGAGAGGAAGGGAGAGGGATAGAGAGTTAGAAACATCGATGAGAAAGAGACATCGACCAGCCGCCTCCTGCATGCTCCCCACTGGGGATGTGTCCGCAACCAAGGTACATGCCCTTGACCGGAATTGAAACTGGGACCTTTCAGTCTACAGACCAAAGCTCCATCCACTGAGCCAAACCAGTTTTGGCCCACGACCCATTTTTATAGATCCAAGGGCTAAGAATGGTTCCTACAGTTTAAAAAAAATGTATATTTTTCATTGATTTCAGAGAGGAAAAGAGAGGGAGAGAAGGAGAGAGAGAAACATCAATGATGAGAAAGAATCATTGATTGGATGCCTACTGCATGCCCCACACTGAGGATGGAGCCTGCAACCCAGGCATGTACCCAGACCAGGAATGGAACCGTGACCTCCTGGTTCATAGGTCGACGCTCAACCAAGGAGCCACGCTGGCCAGGTGGTTTCTACATTTTTTAAGAAGTTGTAAAAAAGAAAAAGTAAAGAACATGTGTCAGAGACCCTAGGTGGTTCACAAAGCCAAAAACATGTGCTACCTGGCCTACAGAAAAACATGGCCAAGTTCTACACCAGAGATTTTTCCCAGATCACCAAGACGAATACGAGAAGCAAAGCTTATGGGACACCTCAGCGTGCCCGCCGTGGTCAGAGCACTGAGCAGGCCATGACGCCCGGGTCCTCACACTGATGAAGGAGGTACTGATAGGATTGGCTCATTTTACAGATGAGGACATTGAGGCTCAGGAAGGTTCCGTACCCATCTAACTCAGAAGAGGCAGAGATTTGTACCGGTCAGATGAAAGTCAAAGCCCGGCTCTCCACAACTGACTACAGGCACAGGAACGTGTCCCCAACATCTGCATTGGTGACTCAGTCCCGAGACTGTGTGTCCCCCATTATAACGCACACTTGTGTTGTATTTTAAGCACTGAGTCCTTGCCCGGTCCCCTCCTCTGCCCCATACCAGCCGGGAGTTGGTATCAGATGGCTCTGGCTCCAATCCCAGCTCAACCCTCACCAGCCAAATGATTCCCTCTCTCTGATGGCGAACTTCCTCATCTGTAAATCGGGATTCACAGTCCCTGCCCAGAGCCCTGTTCATTCGCCCAGTACTGAGCAGCCAGTAGCACTGGCTGCTTCATTGTCAGTGTTTGACAATTATAGAGAGAACCGCTGAATCTGGTGCTGAGGGCACCGGCTCCCAGAGGCACCAGAGCTGTGTGCAGGTCCCAGCTGTGAAAGCTTGGGAACATGACTAGACGGCTCTGTGCCTCAGTGTCCTTCCCTATAAAATGGGGATAAAAATCTCTTATACAGGAAGGTGATTATAAAGATAAATCTTGGAGCCCTAACTAGTTTGGCTCAGTGGATAGAGTGTCGGCCTGAAGACTGACGAGTCATAGGTTCGATTCTGGTCAAGGGCACATGCCTGGGTTTTGGGCTTGATCCCCCATAGGGTGTGCAGGAGGCAGTCAATCAATGATTCTTTCTATATATCTCCCTCTCCCTTACTCTCTGAAATCAACACACACACACACACACACACACACACACACACACTGAGTGGCCAGATTATTATGATTTCTTAATGCATAATGCATTTATACACACACACACACACACACACACACACACACACACACACAGGCCTGGTGCATGAATTCGTGCCTGGGTTGGGTCTGGCCAGCCTGGTCAGGGGGAGGGGACATGGGCAGTTGGCTGGCTTGCCTGCTGATGGAACTCCTGGTCAAGGGGACAATTTGCATATTAGCCTTTTATTATATAGGATATATACTGAGTGGCCAGATTATTATGGGCTCAGAGATCATAATAATCTGACCACTCAGTGTATATATGATAAATCTTGCAGCCCTGGCTGGTTTTTCTCAGTGGTTAAAACATCAGCCCATGCACCAAAGGGTTGTAGGTTTGATTCCCTGTCAAGAGCACATATCTGGATTGCAGGTTTGATCCCTGGCCTCTGCCAGGGCGAGTGTGGGAGGCAACCAATCAATGTGTCTCTCACAGCAGTGCTTCTCTCTCTTTCCCCTCCCTTTTCCTCCTTCCCCCCCC
>JAAGEH010000058.1:2956288-2994080 GCA_011751065.1 Lasiurus cinereus
CAACACACACACACAAAGGAAAAAATATCCTCAGGTGAAGACTAACAAAAAAATTATTAAATTATTAAAATTCCTACCCTATCCCCTGAGCCCTAGACAGGTTTATCTTATACAAACTGTTGAAAAGATCCCTTAAAAACAGAAAAGGAAACATAACATAATACTCATATGAGGCCATACAAAGTCAATGAAACAATTATAGCAAAAAAAAAAAACAAAAAAAACTTGGAGACAGTTTTGCACAATATAATATTCTTCATGTCACTAAATGGTACACTTTAAAAGGGTGAAAAGGATCAACTTCGTGGTAAGCATAGGATATCACAGTTAAAGGGGAAAACAAGATTAAACTACATTCTGACTGTGACGTGGCCCAAATCCTGTCCAATTCCTACTACTTTTAATTTTTTTTACTTCAGAAAGGGAGGAAGAGGGAGAGAGAGACAGAAACATCAATGATGAGAGAGAATCATTGAGCAGCTGCCTCCTGCACACTCCATACTGTGTAGAGAGCCTGCAACCTGGGCATGTACCCTGTCCAGGAATCGAACTGTGACCTCCTAGCCATGCTGGCCAGGTCCCAGTTCCTACTACTGGTGCCTATTCAACACATCCCACGCTTGTCCCAGGCTGACTGGCCACATCAGACCCAGAAGTCGTGAGGGTAAAATGAAATGATGTACACAGGGCACTACGAAGTGGTACGGCCCTGGGGGACACAGGAGGACTGGCCAGGGGCTTGCGGCACTGGGAACGTTCTGGTCGATGGCTGGGTGGTGATAGGACATAAGTGTTCATTCTAGCATTTTGCTTTACAACTTACAGATCCTTTATGACCGTTCTTTGGAATGTATCAAATTTCATGCCAAAAGGATGATAAAATGTGGATGAAAGGATATGATGTCTGGGGTGGATGGGGTGGGGCAGGGCCAGAACGTGCCAGAATGGAGAGGGAGCAGGACCAGCCAGGAGGCGATGATGGTGGAAGCTGAGTAATGGGCACACACAGTCCTGGTGTTCTATTTACTCTATTTTCCCCACAATAAAATAGCTTAAAAATAATGTCGGGAAACTACATGGCATTCATCTCATAAAACACTCCATAAAAGGTGTAATAACAGTCATTACCCTTATAATTAATTCGTCCCACAATTTCTCCATCTGTATTTTAGAAGAAACAACACCCATGATTAAATGAAATGTGACAGCATACATCCAGGCCCGAGCACGGTTCCTGTCCTGTGGTCAACACCCACCCAGCGACAGTGGCTAATATGGAGAAGGGCCTCGGCATCAGGGTACTTAATGGCTCACTGACCTACCCAGTGCTTGCCCTCCTTGCTCTGCCTCATGCCCTGTGAGAAGGGCTGCACCAGCGAGCATTTTAAAAATATATATATGTTTGTTGACAGAAAAGAAGGAAGAGGGAAACATCAACGATGAGAGAGAATCATTGATCAGCTGCCTCCTGCACACCCCGGGGAATGTGCCCTTGACCGGAATCGAACCTGGTACCCTTACAGCCCGCAGGCAGACGCTCTATCCACCGAGCCAAAGAGGCAAAGTCCTTGTTGAGCACTCAGACTGTATTAACCATCTGGTCCAATTCTACCTGCCCAGGAGCCAAGCACCGCAGAGGCCAGCAAACCTTCTGCAAAGGGGCAGACCAGCGAGGCCCAGCTGCAATCACCGCAAAGCAGTCAGAGGCGATATGCAAACGAGCGGGTGTGGCTATATGCTAATGAAGCAGGCCACCGGCTGCATTTGGCCAGTGGGGCTGGATTTCGAGGTGTGGAGTAACCGGAAGCAGTGAACCGGCTGGTCAGTGTAAAATGTTCCAGATGTGCCTGACATATAGGCAAGCCCAACCCATGGGGACTGCATTACCGGTGATGTCAAGTTCACAGTATGTCATGTCAACACAGGGCAAGTCCCAGAGACCAGACCTCCCCTCCTGGCCCCTCACTATAAGACCTCACCTTCACTGTTAACAATAAACAGGGGTGTTATCTAGTTATAGGTACGGACACACGAAACAGAATCTCCGGGGTTGCGTGTCGCCCAGTCTCCGCGGGCTGTGAGCTCAGAAGGGCCCGCCGGCCGCCTGGGCAGCACCGCACCTGCAGCTCAGCCTGGCCTCCAGCTGGCGCTCAGGATCCCCGCCATGACCACCCCCTCCGACCGGTCCAGGCCCGAGGCAGGCCGGGGACTCACCTTGAGGGAAGGAATGTCCTCCGCCCGGATGACGAACTCGTCACGCTCGCGGAAGATGCCCTCCCCGCCGCTCTCGCCGGCCTCCTCGTCCGTCTCCCCGCACAGGGCTGCAGTCTCCTGCTTCTTGGCCAAGTGCAGGGGCCGGGCGTCCGGCGGCTCCTGGTCCTCAGGGGAAGGGGCGGCGGGCTCCTCAGGCGGGACAGTGGCTGGTGGGGGCGGTGGGACGGGTGGCGAAGGCAGGGCAGGTGGAGGTGGTGGAGGTGGCGAGCTGGACGCTGGGGCTGGGGCTGGGGCGGGGGCGGGGGCGGGAGCAGGAGCAGGAGCGGGAATGGGAGCAGGAGCCGGAGCTGGAGCCAGAGCCGGAGCCGGAGGCACCAAGGGAGGTGGCGAGGGCAGGGCTGGCTGTGGGGGTGGCGGCTGGGGCGTTGGGGCAGGCGGCGGAGAGGGCGGGGGCTTCTCCTCCAGCAGCGGGGGCTCTAGAGGGCAAGAGGAGCATCAGGGCTGGACCCCCAAGCCCCCCCACCCCCACCCCCCTTCCCAGAGCTTCAGCCTGCTTTCCATCAACATCCCGGCATGTCCCTCAAGTTTCTGCTGTCAGTGAAAGGTGCTCCCAGCTTGTGCCTAGTCTCCTCTAGGGCGCCAATCGGGTCCCCCTGCACCCAAACATCCCTCCTGATGAAACAGTTCTTCAGCTACCACACACCGCTACCCCGACCCCCTTCACCTGTTTCTTCTTACTCTTGTTGCCCTGCCTCCTCCTCCAAAGCTCCTATCTGACCCTGCTCTTCAATCCTGTCCAGTCACCTTCTTGACCTTCAATACCCACTCATCCAGACATCCACAGGAAGCCCACGTCCCTGTAACCTTTCTCCAATGTCCTCATGTCTCCCCACCCGATGGTCCTTGCTCTCTTTCCCAGCCTCCATCTCTGCATTTCTGTATCCCATTGCTCAATGCCCACCTCCACCCCCAACCCCCCGACTTCCATGGTCAGGCATCTTCTATGGTTTAAACTCTGTCCTCACCCAACTGCCCCCACTCTAGTTGTCTCTCCCCTGCTCCCCAGCCTAGTCCCTATGAAGTTCCTTGCCCTGCCCTATCTCCTTTCCAAATGCCATCTGCCATCCCTGGAACCTCTTCTCTCGTCCCTGAATATGACTGTCCCTTCCTGTGACAAGCTCTCTGCCTCTTATTGCCACCCAGGACCCTGAGGCCAACGCCCAGCTCCCATCCGCATGCCCATTTTAGTCCCGAACATGGCTTAGTGGCCTTGATGCCCCTGCCTGCCTCCAACCCCCATTCCTCCCTGTTCTTTCTCCCCAGTTCTGAAACCATTCCCTCCATGCTCTACCGCCTCCTCTCCTGCTCAGAGGCCCCATCCTCCTCAACCCAAGTCCTTCTCCATTCTCGGAATAAACCAATGCCTTCTCCTGTGTACTAACTCCTAATGGGTTTCTGGAACATCCTTCTCTGAGCCCTCAAGCCCCCTCATTAACTGCCCCAAATCCCAATACCCGTTACCCTCATTAAAGGCCCTTACAGCCGAAACCGGTTTGGCTCAGTGGATAGAGCGTCAGCCTGCAGACTGAAAAGTCCCAGGTTCGATTCCAGTCAAGGGCATATACCTTGGTTGTGGGTATATCCCCAGTTAGGGGGTGTGCAGTAGGCAGCTGATTGATGTTCTCTCTCATCGATGTTTCTAATTCTCTATTCCTCTCCCTTCCTCTCTATAAAAAATCAATAAAATATATTACAAAAAAACAAAACACACATTAATTTAAAGGCCCTTACATTTTGTCCAAAGCCTCAAATCAGAACCCGTACAGACCTGGCCATACCCTCTTGACTTCCACAAGACTTGACCAGTCAGTGTTCCAGTCTGTTTTTAAACTACCCTCCCTAAGCCTCTCTCTGCCCCCTTTAGCACACATCACTAATTCCAGAATCCTTCCCAGGGCTTTGATCCCCGGCCAGTTTAAAAAGCTCACGGAGAACCCCGTTACCAGCTGCCCCTGTCACTTATAACCTGCCCTGTCCCCCAGCATTCTCTAGTGTCCACCTTGGGGCCCCTGCCAGTCCACTTAGCACTTGTGAGCAGATTAGAAAAAAACACCCCTTCCTCAAAGCACTCAGCAGTTACCTCCATAGATATGCAAATCTACATCATCTAACACAGTGTACCTTAAACAGGGCCTCATCCACATAACTGTACCCAGTGTCCCGAAAAGAAAACCCCTGCCCCTCCCCTGGACCATCTTCCCAGAGCTCACCAGGCGTGCCATTGCTGCTGGCACTGGGGAGCCCTGGGAGAGGGGGTGGCCCTGGGACGGGAGCCTCAGTAGCCAAGGGGGGCCCGTCCGGAGTGGAGGTGTCCTTGGGCCCAACAAGGGGCGGGTCATCGAGGGCAGAGATGGCCGAGGAGATGCTCTCCTGCAGGTCCCGGTTCTTGGCCACAGAGTCTTCCTCGTCCGAGGAGAAGGAGGGCAGCGTCTCAAGGTTACGTTTCAACTCCTCGTCCAGCCGCTTGCAGGGTGAAGGGCAGCCCAGCCCCAGCCCCTCGCTTTCCGCAGCCTCTAGTGCGCCGCCCAGCCCAAAGGCGCCCGGGGGCGGAGGGTGTGGCACGGTGGGGGCGGAGGGGGGCTGGGGCTGCAGGCCTCGTGGGGGCACGGAAGGCGGCACGCTCTTCGGGGGGCTGAGCGGAGGAGTCATGCTGGCCTGGTAGAGCGGTGGGTGGCGCTTGCCTGACTTGAGGAAGTCCAGGAAAGAGGCCATGAAGCCGGACTTCATCTCCGGCTGCTTCTCCTCCACCTCCTTGATCTTGGCCTCAATCTTCTCCCGAGTCAGGCTCGAGTCCAAGCTGTTGTGGTCAGTGCCTGATAGGGCGTCACCTGATGAGGCCCCCAGACCCTCACCAGCCTTGGGCACAGACAGCTTGATCTAGATACAGGAGTAGTGGGGGGGTCAGGGCCCAAGAGTCGGGCCCCAAGTCCCCTCCTCCCTCAGACCCAGCCTCCTTCAAACTTCAGACCCTAAAGTGGAAGTTCCCAGACTCAGCCCACAGAATCCTTGAATTCAAGTCCACAGACCCCTTCGGATTCCAGAACGACAGGACTCAGTTCCATCCTTTTATTACTCACTGACCTCTCCTTGCTCAGTCCAGGAGCCCAGGGCTCCAGACCTCCCTCCCTCCCAGACCCAGGAATCTAGGATCAGCCATGGATAAGAACCCAAGCTCCAATCTCTTGCTCCCCTCTAAAACCCAAGTGTCAGTTCTCAGATCGCCTCAACAGTGCAATCCTGGAATTTCAGCCCTTAGAGTCACCTCTTCACAGGTTTTAGAAATATAAACCGGCTGAGCCAGTGCGGCTCAGTGGTCGAGCTTTGACCCAGGAACCAAGAGATCACACTGGCTGGACTCCTGGTCAGGGCACATGCCCAGGTTGCAGGCTCCATCCCCAGCGGGAGACATGCAGGACACAGCCAATTGATGATAGTCATCATCAGTGTTTCTTTCTCTCTCCAACCCTCTCCCTTCCCTTCTCTAAAAACCAGTAAAAATATTTTAAAAATTAAAAATATAAAAAAAAGAAACATAAACCATATCCCGTCACACTCAAGAACTTGCCACGTGGCCCAACCCTTTCCTTTCTCTAAGACTCAGGTGCTGGGGCCCCACTCGCCCTCACCTTAAGTGGCTTCAGGGGCTCCAGCCGGGTGCCCCCTGCTTCCTCGGCCTTCCTGCCCCGGCCACGGCCCCGACCTCGGGGTTTCTTGGCCCCATCAGTGGGTGTGGAGGACAAGGACGGCCCCGTGGCAGTAGGAACCTCCAGCGGGCGGATGCGGGGTCTTCCCCGGGGTCGGGGCGGGCCATCGCGCTTGGCCTTGGTGGGCCTGCGGCCCCGGCGCCGGGGGCCATCAGGGCCGGGGTTGGGCGGACAGAAGTCGATGTCACCTAGTGGTGAGAGGGCCGGGCGGGAGCGGCAGCTGGACACCAGGTCAGGTAGGCGCCGGGGGTTGAGGCGGATGTCAGCAGGCACGTCAGCCTTGTCCTCATCGGCCTCGAACTCGTACTCCTGGGCGTACAGTTTCTTGGGCGTCTGGAAGGGGGGGTCGCGGCGTCGGAGCAGGTGGAAGGAGGACGTCTTGAGCAGCTTCTTTGGCTTGGTGGAGCAGAAGATGGGCGAGGTCAGGCCTCCCTTGGGCTCTGAGGCGGGCGGTGGAGGCGGCGGGGGCGGTGGAGCCGCCTGGTGTGGCCCACTCTGGATCAGGCCCAGAGGCTCAGCGTTGACCGTGGAGGGCAGCTCGGGCGGCTTGCTGTGGTCGAGGCCCAGGCCTGGCGTCTCAGGCCCTGTTCCAGAGGCCCGACTTGGGCAATAGGGCCCGTAGGGGTCATAAGCAGGGGGGCCAGGCGGGGGTCCGGTGCCCGCCTTGGGGTCACCTTCGTCCTCAGGCGGTCCGGCCTTGCCATAGTCGTCCGCGGCTCCTCCGCCAAACATCTCCTCCATGGTGGGGAAGAAGCTGCGCTCCTCATCTTGGAGCAAGGAGTCGGGGAAGCAGATGGAGGTGAGTGGCACAAAGCGGGGGGCCTTGGTGCCTTGTGGGCTGGGGCTGCGGTAGGCACCGGAGGGGTCCTTCCCCTCGCTGTTAGGTGGGCCCACGCCGGTGTCCCCGGGCCCGGGGGGCAGTGGTTCCAGGGCCCCAAGCAATTCTTGCATGGCACCCGGTGGCTCCAGGCTCTCCTCGGGCCGCAGGCGGGGACTGGGGGCACCAGGCTCCAGCCCATGGCTGCGTAGATGGGCCTCGAGCTGGAGCGGCATGGGTGGCGGTGGGGGAGGTGGCGGGGGTGGTTGGGGAGCCCCATCACGGGTGGCTGGTTCGAGGAGATGGACTCCGACTTTGGGGGTGCTGGAGGACGGGCTGGGGGTGTGGCTGAGGACGGAGGGAAGCAGCTGTGGGGGAGGAGGAGGCAGCACCAGTGGGAGGTCAGGGCCTCCGGCCTCCAGGAGGAGGCCATGGGGGGTGGGCTGGGCCGGCTGGGCCGTGGGAGGTGGGGGTGGCGGGCTCTTCTGGAGAAAGGCCCCCAGCTCCTTGGCACCGGCCCCATAGTGGACAACTGAGGTGGCTAGCCCCTCAGGGGTCTCACCACCCCGTTCCGGCCCTTTCTTCTTCTCCTTCAGCCTCCCCAGGCCTAGCTCCAGGGCCGCCGTGGCACCCTCATCAAGGCTGGCACTGGTACGGATGACGCTCTGCAGATGGTACCTTTGAGGATCTTCCTTGGCCAGCTCATAGGGCGTGCCCGGGGGACCCCCAGCCCCGCCACTCCCCCCAAGTCCTTTGGAGGCATCTGCTGCCCCATCTTCGCCCACCAAGCCATCTGCTCCTGAGGTCCTCGGGGGGCTGGGCGCCTGTAAGAGGTGCTGGATGAGGAACTCCTCGTCCTCAGTGCGCTCAGCAGGAGGCCCCCCGGGGCCTGCCAGCAGCTCCGAGCCATCCCCCTTGCCTTTGTAGCCGCCTGCTCCAGCTGCATAGCTGCCGGCTCCCGGGGGCGCCAGGAACGGGGCCGAGGCCAGGACGGAGCTCAGGTATTTGCCAGGGGCTCCTGGAGAGCCGACTCCAGGTGGGCGACCGGAGGCAGGTGGCGACTGTAGCGGGCGGATGATGTGAGAAGGGCTGGCCTCTCCTCCACCACCCAGGGAGCTGGGACCCCAGCCACCTCCGTGGCCCGAGAGCGCCGGGGAATGGCCAGTACTATAGCTGAGCGAGGGACTGGCTGTGGGCAGCCCCTGGGAGTGGGCTGCTGGCCCTGGGTACGGCTCACCCTGCACCCCATACAGCTGCCCCTGCAGCTGGTCAGGGGAGTAGCTCTGACACGTGGCTAGGCCAGGAGGCTGGGGGCCACTAGGGGGCTGTGGAGGCCCCCCTGAGTAGCTAGGGCCTTTGCTCAAGTCCTGTGCTTGACCCCCTCCAAACCCTTGCCCATAGGCCTGGGGTCCTAGAAGCCCCTGGGGCTGACCAGGAGAATAGGCCTGGCCTCCCGCCCCGCCAGCCCCAGAGGTCTTCCCAGTGGCATAGGCCGCTGCTGGACCACCCAGGCTCTGGCATTTGGGTGTGGCAGTTGAACGAGGCGGTGGGGGCCTGTTGGCACCACCTGCAGCTGCTCCATAGCCGCCTTTGCCCGTCTTATAACCAGGGGACTGAATGATGGGGCGGTAACCTCCGCTCCCACCCCCTGCTCCACCTCCTCCAGCCGCCTCGGGGCCCGCAGCCCTGCCGGACGCCCCGGCCGTGGCTCCACTGGGCCCAGCCTTGCTAGGCTCTCCAGCGCCAGGGGAAGGTTCTCCACCACCCAGGGGGCTGCAGGCCAGGTTGGCCCGATGGCCCATGGAGGGATAGCTGCCTCCACAGCTCAGGTAATGCTGGAGGGCATGGGCAGATGGTGGGGGCGGCGGGGGCTGGGCACTGGCAGGCCGTTGGTAGTGCTTGATGACGGTGTCCTGGCGGGGCAGGGCCCGCTCAGGCGGCGGGCCTGGGGCAGCACCCGAGAAGTTGTAGAGCTGTGGGGAGGACTGCTCAGCAGCGGCAGCAGCAGCGGAAGAGGAAGCCAGCAGATTGAACTGAGTTGGGAGGTGTCGGGGAGGTGGAGGTGGGTCTGGGGGGCCGGGGCGGTAAGGAGGGGTCTGGGCTGGGCCAAGGCCAGCGGGCCCCAAGACACCACCCCCCGCCAGGCGCTCAAAGCCTAGCGAGGAGGGCACCGTGGGTGCCTGCGAGGGCTTCAGGTGCAGCACGTCATGAGGGGACAGGAGCCCATTAGCTGGGGGACTGAATGGAGGGTCCTGGAGGCTGAGGGACGAGGGCACCGGGAAGGGGCGGCTGCCGAAGGAAGCCGGGTGCTGGTAAGCCGACAGGGCAGAGGAGGATGGGAAGGTGCTGGAACCCGGCAGGGCGCCTGAGATGAAGAGCTCCGTGGGGCCTGGCGTATGCATGGCTAGGGATGATGGAGGAGACCATAGGTCAGGGCGGACACAGGCCAGCCCCACCCTGGCCCTCCTGAGTTGGCAAGGGGCTTACCTGTTTGCCAGGAAGGACTGCGGAACTGGGAGAGGAGAGAGGAGGCAGAGGGGCCTGGCTGGGGGCCCCGGGACTCCAGGGCTGAGATGAGGTTCATGACGGAGGCGTCGGGCCCTGCGGAGCCTGCGTGGTGGAGGCCAGTGTCAAAGAGTCCAGAGAGGCCTGACCAGGAACAGGGGATAGAGTCAGCTAGGTAGGGGACAAGGCAGGATTGAAAGGGAAGAGGTCAAAGGCAAGTGGGGTCAGGGAAAGGGACCGAAGGGAAGGAAAGGGGGAGAATGTGGGCTGAGACAAGCTAAGGAGACAGTTAAGCAGGATGGGGTCCAATGCAATCATAAGGGCACGGAGTCCAAGAAGAGAAAGGTAGGCAAAGGAATAGAAAAATCCAGAAGGAAGGGAAGTGAGAGACAATGGGGAGGGAGTTGCTAGGATTGGAGGCAGGGGTGAGGCCAACGTATCTGGGCAATTCTAGCAAGGACAAGAAATGGCCTGACTGGAGCCACTGAGTAGAACTAGAAAACAAATCAAAAAGGGTTGAATCAAAGTGAGAGGATCCAGAAAAACAAATATGGGTAAGAAAAATGGAGCCGATCAGGAAGGTCAAGATCAAATCGGACTACCCAGTGTCATTGCTGGTCCATCAAGGGCAGGCAGTAGGATCAAAGGAAAGGGGCCAATCTGAAGCCTTAGAGGCAGAGCCACTGGGGGAGAATGAGGAAGGGGCAAATTTAAGGGGGAAAGGAGACTGTCCAAAGAATCATTGCCAATCAGGAAGAATGGCAATCAGAAGGAAAGAGTTCGGAGAACCCAGGAGCCAAGTGAACCGGCAAACCCAGAAGGAAGTGATTGGCTGGGCTGGAGACAAGGAAAAGCCTGGAAGAGAAGGTGGGATTTGGGGGCTGTGGGGATGGGACCAATTGGAGGGAAATGGGCGGGGCCAGAAACAGAGGCGGACGAATCCAGCGTGAAATTAAGCAGCTTCAGGCCAACCAATCAGAGGAAGGCCAGGCATGGGCGGGCCAGGAGGCAGGGGCAAGGCCAATTAGGAGGGGCGGAACTTTCACTAGCCAATCAGCTGCCTCAGAAGGAGGGGTGGCCTAGCCGGAGCGGGATGGGGGCCCGTACCTGCAGGGTGGTGGTTGGTGGCATAGCTTTGCAGTGGGTGGGGGGCCCCGTAGGCCTGGCGATGTAAGATGTCCGTCTCTGGGTGCGAGGTCCTGGAGCTGCCATAGACCAAGCTGGGGAGGGGGGGGAGGGAAGGGGAGATGTTAGGGTATCCTCCTAAGCTGCCCTTGGAGAAGGGAATTCAAATCCCTCGGTGAGTTGGAGGAAATCTTCCAGCTGAATTGGGGAGAGAGGTATTTTAAGGAACGTTGGGCCCTAAAGGAAAGACAAGGGAATCGGGGTGCCCAACTAAAGAGTCATAAAAATGGTCCCCACTCGAGTCCCAGCAGCAGTAAAGAGCCCCGAGTCCCAGTAAATAGAGCCCATAGAGCCTCACGTTTAACACAGACATGCCCTAGGTTGGGACAAATACTGAGAGGGTGAAGCCAGAGAAAGTGCCTTGAGTTGAAAATGTAGGAGCCACATCGGGGCCCTCACCCCACTGGTGACACAAAACCCTGGGGCCAACCCCAGAGCTGCGCATAGACACCCCCTCTCCTGCAGACACGTGGGAACACGCAGGCCCTGATCCTCCAGGGGTGGTTCAAAGCCAGTCAGGAGCAGGAGGCAGATTGTTCCCCAAATGGGAGGGATGTGGGATGAGGAGGGGATAATAACATACCAGATTCAAGTACAACTATGAACACCGCCCCTGGGGTTGAGGTTCAAATGCATGGAACCTGCTGCAAAGCCAAGTATGTGTGCAAAGAGTATCTAACTCACGGGGGAGAGGGGAAAGCATAGATACAGAGGGAAGAGCCCCACATGGAACACACGTGTGATCATGCCCAACCATGCTGGGAAACCCAGGTGTGTGGGGGAGGGAGGTGGTTCAGGGCAGGTGAAGAGTGAGGGCGCAACACAAATAAACAGTAGGTAAGGGGCAGATGCGAAGGCCAACAGACTGCAGCTACACACGCACAGGGTCCACGCTCACACACCAACACACACGACCACACACCCGAATCTTCCCATGCAATAATGCACAAAACCCCGGGACCCCAATCCATGGCCCAGACTCAACGCGGTCAAATAATCCACTCCTCCCCATCAAACAGGATTCCCTGCCTTTGGGGGTGGGGAGTTGAAGGGGGCGTGTCTCAGATACCAGGAGTTCTCCCCCCACCCTCTTACACACGAGGAACCCCAGCTTAGGAAGGGGGCGGGGCCCCGGGCCCACTCTGCGCGCGGAATTTCGGGGGGGGGGGTTGGGGCCCGAGTGGCGCGGCCTCGAGCAGTCCCGGAACAATGGGACCTGGGAGGGGGGCGCGCCCCCCAGATCTACGTTCTAATTCTCCTTTCCTTCCCACCTTTGCAAGAGCAGAGCCTGGGGCGCCGGGGGGAGGGGTCAGCAAGCCGGGAATCCAAGGATGGGGGGAAATCCAGGCCTTGCTTCGCCAGTCCCTCCCATTTTCCCAAGGCCTTTCCGTCCGAAATTGTTTTGCAGCCCCATTTTCCCGCTGCATCTCTCCCTTTGCATGCCGGAGCTGGCTTCGGCGGAGTTTGCAATTTGCAAACTGGGGCGGCGGCGTTGTTGCAAACCAAGGAAGGCCGCTCCCTTGCAAGCCGGAGGGGAGTTTGCGATGCACGCGTCACCGGGCGGGCCGGGCCGGGCCCGGCCTGGCTCAGCTCGGCCCCCACCCCTTGGCCCCTTCCTCCAGGCCACCCTCGGCTCCTTACCTAGCTTTAGCTGACCTCTCGTAACTCCATCCCGCCCCGGCGCCGAGCGGGTCCCCGAAGCCGGCGCTGGGATAGTTCCTGTCCATGAATTGGCCGCGGTGGAAATTGGGGGAAGGGGGAGGGAGGGAGGGAGGGAGGGAGGGGGCGCGCGCGCGCTCTCCTCCGCCGCCGCTCCCTCCGCTGCTGCTTTCCCCCCCTTCGCTCCCTCTCTCTCTTTTTTTTCTTTGCTGCCGCCGAAGGCCCGGGAAGGACCCGGGCAGGGAAGGGAGGGGAGGGGACGGGGCGGAGGGGCGGACAAGGGAGGGGGTGCAGTCGCCGAGCCAAGGAAGGGGGAAGGGGGTTCCCCCTTGAGGGAAAGGAGGGAGGAGGGACCCCGCTGTCTCCGCCTTTGCCCCGGCGCTTGCAAGAGAGAAAGGGGGAGCGCGCTCTCAGGAGGGGGCGTCCCGGCGGCCCCGGGGTGGGTGCGGGCGTTGGGTGCTCGCTCTCTCGCCGCCGCCGCCGCCGCCTCCTCCTCCGCTGCGCTCACGGTGCAGCCATCTTTGCACAAGGCGGCTGGGGGAGGGGGGAGGGGAGGGGGGGCGGGCGGCGGGGTGTCTGGCTGTGCTCCGCTTCCTCCCACAATCCCGTGCAAATGCAAAAAAAAAGAGAGAGAGAGGACGAGAGACGGCGCAACCGGGCTTGGGGTGTAGGGCGCAACGTTAGTACAGAAAACGAGCTCCACTACGCGCAGAAGCGCCTGGGGTCGCGGTTCAGTTTATTTCAATTTTTTGTATTCTTCCACTTTTTTTGGTTTCTTTTCCAAGGAGCTTTTATTTAGGGGGAGAGCCTGCCCCTGATGAGTACGGTTGCAGATAGGCCCCCACCCTTTCCCTGGGTTGCAAAGTGCCCCTGTACTCTCGCGGGGAGCACACGAAGAAATGCCTGTGAACGGGCGGGGCTCTGCGTGTGTGTATGTGTGTGTGTCTGTGGCCCGTGTCACCGGAGGGAGATGGCCGTGTCTAACCTCACACGCGAGTCTGCACAGGCGGCCTGCGTGCCTGGGTCCGAGTTTCCACAGCAAGCCTACCCCGGGGGCGGGGATGACGGGTACCCCCAAGGTCAAGAAAGTGTTGGAGCCCGCGGGGTGCGGGAACTCGGGAACACTTTTGTGGAGACGTGAGTGTATCCGTACTCGGCGGAAACACGTGTACCAGGGTAGGCCTTGAGCAGGACGACCCCTACCCAATGCACCCCCCAAGCTCAGCTCCGCAGTTTGAGAGTCTTGGGAGCTTCCGGAATCCGGTGTGAATCTGGGCCATAGTTCGGGGAACCCGGCTCCGAAGTAGCTCTTCACCGAGGCCTCTGGAGGCTGCATGGGGCGGGACACAGTGGGGAGTCAAAGACCCGGCTGTTTTTCCTCCCCCTCCGCGCCAACCAAGACCTTTCCGAACCGCTCTGGGCGTCCCAGCCAATCCTAGACCCTCTGGGCACAAGGCCCACCCTCCTCGGAAGCTCCACACTCTCAGGCTGGGCCACGCCCCCGCGCCCAAACCTTGCCCGGAATAATAAACTCAAAATTCCAAGTCCCGCCCCCGAACCCGCGCCCCGCCTCCAGCAGTCCCCTCCCCTCTGCGCCCCGCCTCCGGGCAGAGGCCAGCCCCGCACCTGGTGTAGGGTGGCGGAGGTGCGTCGTGCACCCCAGAGGCCGCTAAAGCCTGTTCGTAGGTGGGGAGGCCTGGCGGTTGGGGTGGCGGCAGGGGCGTTGGCGACCCCGGAGAGCTCAGGGGACTCAGAGGGCTGATGAGCTCGGCCCTGGGAACAGAAGGTGCACAGTTAGCAGGGAAACCTAGGGATAGAAAGACTCGGGAGAAGGAGGGAGGACTTAGGGACCCAGAGGCTCTGGGGTTGGGAGGGGAACATGTGGGAGGGAGATGAACCAGGAAAGAAAGAGGGTCACCTTCAATCTCACATGCAGAAAAGCACCTGAAAATGACAGGCAGATGCACAGGGACAGGCAGACCCAGAAATCAACAACTGCTGAGAGAGACTCTTATTCACAGACACACAAGTACTGCAGGTATAGGGCAGAGAAATGGAGAAAAAGAGTCTTCAGAGGCAGGTGGACACGCACAGATACAGACACCACACAGAGATACCCACTTAGAAACTCCTGACAATCCCCAGACCCACCATACTTCCAAGACTGACGCTCAAGCACCTTTTTTGGACCCTGCCACTGAGCAAGACACACCTAGACAACTCCTACAGGTCCACACACAGTGGCTACACCCTGTGCCACGGAAACTGACATACCACAGCCGCCCACAGACACCTACAGACCACAGGCTGCTGCTTCACCAGAGACAACAGTCACACACTGATAACCACACCGACACCTGGTACTGCAAAGACAGGCAGTAAATGCTGATTGAGCTCCTACTGTGTGCCAGGTATTGAGGATCTAGTCAGACAGACACACCACACCCGGACACAATCTCACAGACTCACTCTGCACATGGTTGTCTCCTCACATCTCTCAGCACCGTCCACCGGCCTCCAACCCTTGGCCCTCCATCTCCTTGGGTTGACCTTTCTTCCCTCCCCTGCTCACCCATCTCTCCAGCCCCCCAGACTCTCCCCCCGGAAGTCCCCTTACTCTTGAGGACTGGGTAGCTGGCTTCTGCCACGTCGCCAATGTAGATACCAAAAGGCTCCCAGGCCTGCCAGCACAATGAGCAGGATGCCAGATGTCAGCCCCACAACCAGGCCTGCTACATCCACTCGCCCACGCCCTGTGGAGAAGGAGAGGGGGAAGAGGGAGCCACTGCCCTAGGGGCTGCCACCCCACCACCCCACCAGCCAAATGCCTTCCTCCTGAGAGAGGAATCCTGGCTAAGAAGCAAGGCAGAGCTGGGGCCACTTCCTAGCTGTTTTTACTGAGGCAACTCACCTCACTCATTTCTCTGAGCCTCCATTTCCTGCTCTGTAAAATGGGACTGTAATCCCTCTCTGACAGATTGCAAAAATTCAGTGAGATTAAATGCATGGCCCTATGATAACTTCAACTGGTACTAGAACACAGGGCAGCTGTAGCCCCTCCCTAGAGGGTGGTTCAAGACTGTCCTAAGCGATCCATCTGCTACGATTGCAGGTGACACACTACAGGTAAGGTAGAGAAGTCAGGGGGCCAACTCTGAAGGCCCACCTCCCACTGAACACTGCCAGATTTAACAAATAATATAGGACACCCCACAAAACTTTACATATGCAACAAATATTTTTAAAATACAGATATATCTCATATATTAAGTGGGGACTTACTTATACTAATAAAATGATTCATGTGTACTCGAAATTCAACTCAGGAAGAGGGTGGGGGTAGTTCCTGTATTTTATCTGGCAACCCTCTGGAATGCAGCCCATTTTACCAACCAGGCAACCGAGGGACAAGGTCTCAACTCTGGAGGAATTATAGAACCCACAGGAAGGCTTTGGAATTTACCAGAACGCTAGAAAAAATTCATTTATCGCCCTGGCTGGTTTGGCTCAGCGGATAGAGTTTTGGCCTGTGGACTGAAGAGTCCCAGATTTGATTCCGGTCAAGGGCATGTGCCCAGGTTGCGGGCTCGATCCCCAGTGTGGAGTGGGTAGGAGGCAGCTGATCGATGATTCTCTTTCATCATTGATGTTTCTATCTCTCTCTTCCTCTCCTTTCCTTCTGAAATCAATTTTAAAAATTTCACTTATCAATGGAGGAATTTAGGGACTTTCCTCCAATAACAGATGGCTGGGTGTCTAGAACTCACATGGCCTTTCCTAAGGTGCAGCCCCTTTAGCAATCCAAGGCTTGTGTCTGAGGAAAAGTGTGTTGGAGGAGGGGTGTGTGTGCAGAGAGGACTCCAGCTTCATGAGGCCTGCTAAGTCTTGCTGCTGGGAAGTCCAACTTTAGCACTGTAATGGGGGTGGGGCGGTGGGGGGCACTTTCCTCAAACAGCAAACCCAGGCTTTTGGCCCTCTTAACAAAAAGCTGCTCTGAGAAGCAGGCCCTCTGACATGTTTCAGGTGGATTCAAGCAGTAACCAGGCATCCATAGGCCTATTAGCAACGCAGTTTCCTCCCCTAGCAACCCGGGTCCAATGTGAGGACTCCTGCCCAGACCTAGGGCCTGTTGCTATGGTACATCCACTCCTAGCAACCAGGCCAAAAGGGGGTGGGGCATCTGGTGCCTGGAAGGGGGTCCTCTGGTGGGCAGGAGGCCTAGGGTCCTGAGCTTGGCTAGGTGTGGTTGCTAGGGAGAAGGCCTCCTTAACAACCAGGCAGAGGTTGGGAGGGGCTGTGGGGAAGAGAAGCCAGCTAGGTAGTGAGTGCGGTGGCAGGCAGGCTTCTGTGGTCAGGCCTGGCCCGGCCTTGTTGCTAGGGAGCAAGCAGCCCCTCCCCGCTTAGCAGCAAGGCTGCAGCCATGACGGGCCTCAGAATTCAGAGGAGGGTTTGAGGGTGGGCGGACTGGTCCAGTGAGGATGCACAGGTTTCCATGGCCCGGCCTGACCAAGCTGTGTTGCTAGGGAACAACCCCCCTAGCAACCAAGCTGCAGAAGGGCTGGGGCTCTCAGGTGGGCCAGTGCCTCTGAGCCTGAGGCCTAATAGGCCCCAGGCTGTAACTCCTCCCTCCACTCTCACTTCCCGCTTCCTGGGAGCATGGGACCTCTTGCAATGAGGTGTGGTGGGTTCCTGAAGCCCCAGCTCCAGTCTCAAAAGAGCGAACACTTTGCCCGGCTGGTGTGGCTTAGTGGTTGAGCAATGACCCATGCAACCAAGAGGTCCCTGGTTCGATTCCTGTGGTCAGATCCCCATGCAGGAGACAGCCAATTGATGTTTCTATCTCTCTCTCAAAATCAAAGTTAAAAAATATTAATTAAAAGAGAGAGAGGATGCTTTTAAGAACCACCTCCAGGAACCCAAGGATGGCAGAATTTGGGCTGGGAGTGTGGGTTCAGCCTCCATGGGAAGGGACTGCCTTAGCTGCACAGAACCAGCGGGCGTGGCCTCCCACTCACCTGCTTTGCCATTGTGGATATACGTCTCCCAAAAGCGCTCCTGGAAGGGGTGGGAGTAGAGAAGGTGGAAAGACAAGCTGTCAACTGGCAGATTCTACACACCCAACCAGCCACCCAGATTTCTGAGACCAGAGGGTAGAGGGAGTTGAGGGCCAGGATACCCCAGGGCCTGAAGAAGATGGCCTGGAGCCCCTCCACCCCCACCCCCCAGGCTCTCACCGTCCGAGCATAGTCCTCAAAGTACTCCCGGGCCTCTTCCCAGGAACACTTCTCCTCATAACACTCCCTCTCCAGGTTCCCTGGCGTGAACAGTTCCAGGTCCCAGTGATTGGCTCGACGAATTCGTCTGTGGCTGTCCAGGAAGGTCTGAGCCTCGAGGGAGTCCAAGAAGACTTCTGGGCCCAAAGAACATGAGGGACAGAAAAATAGAGGACTAGAGACATGGAGGAAGCTGAACCTAAGGGGAAGGAGTGCTATGGGGCCCTGGCGTAGGAGGGAGTAGACACAAGGGTTCCAGGATCAGGGAAGTAGATGTCAAAGTCTTCCCCCAAACGCTCACCTTGGTCTTGCTCCCCACTGGATGAGGTGTCCAGACAGGTGGTCAACCCCAGGTATAGCAGCAGCAGAGAGGGGTGGCCCCTGCCCCTCATATTATGTCAACCACCTGTGGAACGAGGTGTGGTATAGATGACAAGTGCCTCCACCCCTAAGGAAAGAGGCAAGGTCTCCCTTTCATGGACTCTGTGGCGTATGAATTGTAATAATAATAGCAGATACTGCTCTCGCCTGTATTCTGGGCCAGACACTGTTCAAGGTAGCTTGCCTATATAACAGTTTAATTTTCACAATAGTGCTATTATTATCTCTATTTTATAGATGAGGAAACTGAGCCACAGAGAGGTCACAGAACTTGCCCCAGGTATACGGTTTGCAATATTCAGAAGCAGGATTCGAGCAAAGGCAGCATGCCTCCAGAGACTTGAGCAGGGAGTTTATCTTTTTCCCTCTGTGTTTGCAGTCCCCAGCACAGTTCTGACACCAGTAAGTGCTCATAAACATGTTCATTGGCGATCAGGATCCCTTCCTTCCTGTTATTTCCACATGTATCCCTCTGTTTCTATGCCCATTGCCACATCCAGCAACAGAGATCAAAGATTACAGGAGAGGCAAGAACAGGGGCCTAAATTCTTGAGACCAGGGGTAGGTGGGGAAAGAGATTCTGAACTCCTGGGCTTGGGGGTCCTAAATTTCTGGGACCCCAAGGGCCAAGGAGCCAGAATGCCAAGGTCCCCAAGCCAGGCTCTGCCTCCAAGGGTGTTCACTTACCTGCCCAGACTTGTGAGCACTGTCCCCTCCTCCTTAACCTGGGCCTCCTAAGCCAGCTGAGGCCAGCTGTGAAAAGGGGCAGTAGAGAGGGGAGGGAAGAAAAAGGAGGGATTTCCCCGCTGGCTCGAGTTCTCTGTAATCCTCCTTGGTCGCGGTTTCTGGCGGAGGGGCGTGGTTTGCGACTACCTGCCCTGGGCGGGACTCAGGTAAGGGACAAAATATTTAAAGGGACCTTATGATGAAGGGCCTAAGGTCCAGGACCCTAAAGGAAAGCTAGAATCTAAGACACCACGGGGGAACTCAGGGAACTGGATAGGTGCCTTCTCCGCTCCTCCTGCTTCCCCAGCGGGAGTGCGCCCAGCCAAGTTAGGGAAATAAACGTCTAGGTCTCCAGATATCAGATTTCTACATATCTAGAAACTGGCAGGAACTAAATGTCTTGGTCCCTAGGGGTGGGTGGGTATGATGTAATAAATTCCGGTTTCTTGGGATGATTTGAACGGCTCTGACTTGCGATTTCTTTATTGCTCCATTTATTTACAACAAGAAAAGTGGATGATATATTTAAGGAAGTGGGTTCCCAATGTCTGGGGGAAGTGATTAGTCCTTAAACTCGGGCTTGGAGAGACGCAAAGCTTTGGGTACAAGCAGGAAATCGCCTGGCCCGGGAAATGCCTAGTAGATACTAAGCGCACCGAGCGCACCCCATATTCAAGCCAACTTCCCTAACCGGAACCTTTGACCTGTCACTCACGTTTCCGGTGGGAGGAAGAGAAGAAGGGAGGACTTACCGAGCCAGATGAGGTACCTCCGCGACTAGGGGCAGCTTTACGTCCGGTTTCCTTTGCCGCGCGGAAGTGGGTGGAGCTAAGAGGGAAAACAAGCGTTCTTTTCCGGGGTAGGGTCACGGTTGAAGCATCAACGAAGGAGCTGGGCGTCGTTTGTGAGGTGAGTTCCAGGAGGCGGAGGGGTAGTGCTGCGGCCTCCTTCCCGCGGGCGTGGGTCCTGAGGAAGGCCGGGACAAAGTTTCGATAAAACAGTCGTCTCTCAGTGTGTCTTAAGTTTCTCCTAATTTAGAGCAGTCTCCAACCCACTCTGATTTTTTCGTTGTGTAATTGATTAATTGAAGAAACGGGGCCCGTTATTCTGTTGATAATCCCGCCATCTGAATTTTGTCTTTTTGCTTCTTTGTAACCTCATTTCATTTATCCCATTATGCCAGGCGTCAGCAGGCCTAACTCAAATCCTGCTGGCCTCCTTAAAAACAACATAACAAACAAACAAACAAAACCCAGCCTTAACCGGTTTGGCTCGAACTCAAGGGTCCCAGGTTCGATTCCGGTCAAGGGCATGTACCTTGGTTGCCGGCACATCCCCAGAAGGGAGTGTGCAGGAGGCAGCTGATCGATGTTTCTCTCTCATCCATGTTTCTAACTCTCTATCCCTCTCCCTTCCTCTCTGTAAAAAAAAATAATATTTTTTTAAAAACCCAACTTCACTGGCATATGCTAGTAATTCACCTAACATATAGTGCACCCATTTAAAATATACAATTCAGTGGTTTTTGGTATATGCGCAGAGTTGTGCAATCATCACCATGATCAGTTTTAGAACATTTTCATCCTTAGCAGTCACTCCCCATTTTACACCTCCTTCCCCGCCCCAGGCAACCACAAATCTACTTTCTATCTGTATGGACGGGCCCCTCTGGATGCTGCAGGATTCTGTCTGGCTCCTTTTGTTGCAGCATGTACCAGTACTTCTTTTCTGGCTGAATAATACTCCTTTGTATGAGAGATACCGTATTTTGTTTATCCATTTATCAATTGATGGACAGTTGGGGCTTATGAAAAATGCTGCTATGAACATTTGTGTACAGGTGCTTGTGGTGGACATGTCTTCATTTCCACTTAGAGTGGAATTGCTGAAGCAAATGTAACTCTTGTGTTTAACCTTTTGAGGAACCGCCAGAGTTTTTTTCCAAGGTGGCTACTCCATTTTACACTCCCACTCTCCCTGGGTGAGGGTTCCAGTTTCTCCACACTTGTTATTATCTGATTTTTTATTTTAGTCATTCTGCATCAGTAAGGACTGGTATTTTATTGTGGTTCTGATTGCATTTTTCTCAGAGATGAATGATGTGCAGCATTTTTTCATGTGCTTCTTGGCCATTTGTATATCTTTAGAAGAAGGTCTATTCCAGTCCTTTGCTTATGTTTGAATTGGTTTGTCTTTTTATTATTGAGTTGTCATTTTAAAAATATATATATTTTATTGATTTTTTTACAGAGAGGAAGGGAGAGAGATAGAGAGTTAGAAACATTGATCAGCTGCCTCCTGCACACCTCCTACTGGGGATGTGCCCACAACCAAGGTATATGCCCTTGACTGGAATCAAACTGGGGACCTTTCAGTCCTCAGGCTGATGCCCTATCCACTGAGCCAAACCAGCTAGGGCGAGTTGTTATTTTAAATGTACTTTATATACAATTAGTGGCCTAGTGCACAGAATTCGTGCACAGGGGATAGCGGAGGGGAGGTTGTCTCTCAGCCTGGCCTGCACCCTCTCCAACCTGAGACCCCTCGGGAGATGTCTGACTGCTGGCAGTCGGGACATCCCTCACACAATCCGGGGCCTCTGACTCCTAACCGCTCACCTACCTGATTGCCCCTAACACCTCTGCCTGCTGGCCTGCTCACCTCAACTGCTCCTCTCTTCTGCCAGCCTGATCACCCCCAACTGCCCTCCCCTCCTGGCCTAATCATCCCTAATCACCTCTGCCTCAGCCCCACTTTGTCTGGAAGGACATCTGTGAAGGTCTTTTGGAAGATCTCCCAGGCTAATTAGCATGTTACCCTTTTATAAGCATAGATAGATGATTTGCAACCACCACCTCTTTTTATACAGCCTAAGAAGGGTCAAACATTTTAAATAATTAGGAGAAAATCAAAAGAAGACTAATATTTTGTGACCTGTGAGAATTATGCAGTGTGCATAAATAAAGTTTTATCAGAACACAGCCATGCCCAATCATTTACATACTGTCCATGGCTGCTTTTGCCATAAAAGGTCAGAGTCGAATAGTGTGGCAGGGGCCCACATGGCCCACAGGGTTGAAAACCTTTCCTATCAGGCTCTTTTTTCTTTTTTCAATTCTCACTCGAGGACATGCTTAGAGAGAGAGAGAGAAATATCTATCAATTGCCTTCCGCACATGCCCCTACTGGGGATCGAAGCTGTAATGCAGGTTTGTGCCCTGACTGGGAATCAAACCGGCAACCTCAACCGAGTCATTGTGGCCAGGCCCTATCTGTCTCTTTTTTGGTCACATCCTCTGACTTCCTAGAGTCAGGAGGTTAACTCTAAAGACTTGAGTAAATTTAGGTTCTGCCATCTTTGACACAAGTACTTAGAGTTGGCAGCTTCGTGTTGCATAATGCCTTGTTGTCCCACTTTGGGGATGGTGAGGTTGTTGGGGGGCTTCAGGTGGTATTTATGTTTGTCTCCTCCCCACAAGTTCATGTGTTGAAGCCCAACCCCCAGTATAATTATTTATAGGTAAAGAGTGGGGTCCTGCCCTAACCGGTTTGGCTCAGTGGATAGAGTGCCGGCCTGCGGACTCAAGGGTCCTAGGTTCACTTCCGGTCAAGGGCATGTATCTTGGTTGTGGCATATCTCCATGGGGGGTGTGCAGGAGGCAGCTGATCGATGTTTCTCTCTCATTGATGTTTCTAACTATCTCTCCCTCTTCCTCTCTGTAAGAAAATAAAATATACTTTTAAAAATGCAGTTTCTGGACCCCTTTGCAAACAAACAAACAAATAAGTGGGGTCCTCCCCTGGCTGGGTGGCTTAGTTGGCTGGAATGTCCTCCTGTGCATCAAAAGTTTTGGGGTTTGATTCCCGTGAGGGCACATACCTAGGGTTGTGGGTTCCATCCCCAATTGGGGCACATACGCAAGGCAATTTCTAGATGTTTCTCTCTCACAGAAGGATGAATGTTTCTCTCTTCTCTCCTCTCTAAAAATCAGTAAGAATCTGTCCTTTGGTGAGGGTTTTTTATAAAAGGATGGGGTCCTGACCACGGGGTTGGTTCCTTATAAGGGGAGGAGAAGCCAGAACAGGGAGACAATAGAGGACTGCCTTGAGGCCCCAGTCTCTGGTCTTTTGTTTGGGCCGCCCTCACCGCTAATACAGATAGGGACTGTGCAAACCTCAGTGTACAGCTCCGGTTCCCTCCTTTCCACAAGCAAGTCTAGCTCTGAGAGTATCCAGTTCCATCCAGTATTCCGACAACAATCATGGCCTGAATAAACTACGTCATCAGAGGTTGAAAAACAACAGTTTTCCAGTTCTCTCATTCTGCCTACATTTAAAAAAAATACATATTTTATTGACTTTTTAAAGAGAGGAAGGGAGAGGGATAGAGAGTTAGAAACATCGATCAGCTGCCTCCTGCACACCTCCTACTGAGGATGGGCCCACAACCAAGGTACATGTCCTTGACCAGAATCGAACCTGGGACCTTTCAGGCCGCAGGCCAATGCTCTATCCACTGAGCCAAACTGGTTAGGATTCATTCTGCCTACATTTTTTAATCTGAGTAGTCTGGTTTTGATCCTGAGTCATGTATAAGAAATTGTTGAAGGGAGTGACTTAATCAAAGTTCTATTCTGAAAAGCTTACTGGCTGGTCTGTCAAGGAACAGAGCGAGGAAGATATCAGTTAATCTTTCTAGACATCTGTTATCTTTTTTTTTTTATTGATTTTTCTTTTTACAGAGAGGAAGGGAGAGAGAGAAATAGTTAAAAACATTGATGAGAGAGAAACATCAATCATCTGCCTCCTGCATACACTCTACTGGGTATATGCCTGCAACCAAGGTACATGCCCTTGACCAGAATCAAACCTGGGACTCTTGAGTCCGAAGGCCGATGCTCTATCCACTGAGCCAAACCAACTAGGGCAGTGGTTGGCAAACCACGGCTCACGAGTCACATGTGGCTCTTTGGCCCCTTGAGTGTGGCTCTTCCACAAAATACCACAGCCTGGGCGAGTCTATTTTGAAGAATTGGCATTAGAAGAAGTTTAAGTTTAAAAAAATTTGGCTCTCAAAAGAAATTTCTTTTTTTTTTTTAATATATTTTATTGATTTTTTACAGAGAGGAAGGGAGAGGGACAGAGAGCTAGAAACATCGATGAGAGAGAGACATCGATCAGCTGCCTCCTGCACGCCCCACACTGGAGATGTGCCCGCAACCAACTCATATGCCCCCAACCGGAATCGAACCTGGGACCTCTCAGTCCGCAGGCCGACGCTCTATCCACTGAGCCAAACCGGTTTCGGCTCAAAAGAAATTTCAGTGGTTGTATTGCCGATATTTGGCTCTGTTGACTAATGAGTTTGCCAACTACAATCTTTTTTTTTTTTAATATACTTTATTGATTTTTTACAGAGAGGAAGGGAGAGCCATAGAGAGTTAGAAACATCGATGAGAGAGGGACATCGATCAGCTGCCTCCTGCATGCACCCCACTGGGGATGTGCCCGCAACCAGGATATATACCCTTGACTGGAACCAAACCTGGGACCTCCCAGTCCGCAAGCCGACGCTCCATCCACTGAGCCAAACCGGTTTCAGCTTTTTTTTTTTTAATGTATATGTTTTATTGGTAGAGGTAGAGAGAGAGAAACATCAGTGATGAGAGAGATTCATTGATGGCTGCCTCCTGCATGCCCCTTATTAGGGATCGAGCCTGCAGCTCGGGTATGTGCTCTGACTGGGAATGAACCGCCACCAGCCTGGTTCATAGGTCAATGCCCTGTTTTCTCACCTACAAACGGGAGACCCTACCTCCCAGAGTCGTCATGAGGACCCAGTGCGTGGAGATGTGGGAAGCACTTTGCACCGGCCTGGGACATAACTGTTTGAAGGATATGATGACTTTCTGTTTTTTTGGTGCTTTTATGATAAGTGTACCGATTGGCTGGGTGATCAGTGCATTGATTACACACCTCCCCTGATGGTGGAGGTGGCAGGATGGGTTCACTGATACCACCGTGACATCTCAGCTTCGCGCCCCCTAGGTGTGGGGCAGTGCTGCCACCCAGACAGGAGTGCAACCCGGGTCCCCCGTCTCGGGGCGCTGCTAGTCCAGAGGATGAAGAACTGAGGGGCAGAAGCTGTGATGGCGGAGACCCTGGGCATTAGCAGAGCTCAGCCAACACCTGATCAGCCGTGGGAGTCAGGCTTCTCAGGAGGCAGTTTTTCCGTGGAGCCCGGGAGGAGAGAGGCCGTTTCCACAGGGAGGGGCCAGGCGCTCACCAGCATCCTGTTCCACCTGGAGAGTTCAGCATGGTGCCTGCTGGTCAAGGCCAGGCCTGCATGCCAGGGTTAGACCCCTGCTGCCAGACCTGGGGGACCTCTCTGTGCCTCTGTTTCCTCGTTCGTAGCAACCGTTGGGGTTGTTGTGGAGTTTGGTGGAGGTAGCGTGTGTAAAATGGCACAGGGCCAGTTCCACCAAACCTCCCGGATAAATCTCAGCCACGAGGAACTCGAGGCCTCAGGGGCTTGCGTTTGCTCTTCGTAATTCGCTCTTCCTACTTTCAACCTGTTTCCGTCTGCGGCTTCCTCCAATGTAATTAGCCCTCCCCGTTCCTTTCCCACGGAGGCCTCTGCCCCCTGGGCTGGCCTTCAGGCCAGAGAGGCTGGTAGCGCCACCGTTAGGGTCTCACGGGAATTGCTGACCCTGCCACAAGGTCAAGAACCACGGTTCAGCACTCAAGCCAGATTGAGTTATTGGAAAACTTTTATATATATACTAGAGGTCTGGTGCATGAAATTCGTGCACCCTGAGGGAAGGTGTCCTTCATCCCAGCCTGCTCTCTCTCCAATCTGGGACCCCTTGAGGGGTGTTCGACTGCCTGTTTAGGCTCAATCTAGGTAGAATCGAACCTAAATTGGCAGTCGGACATCCCTCTCACAATCCAGGACTACTGGTTCCCAACCGCTCACCTGCCTGCCTTCCTGATTGCCCCTAACCACTTCTGCCTGCCAGCCTGGTCACTCCCTAACCACTCCCCTGCCAGCCTGATTGATGCCTACTGCTCCCCTGCCAGCCTGTTTGCCCCTAACTGCCCTCCCCTGTGGGCCTGGGTCCCCCCCCCCCCAACTGCCCTTCCCTGCAGGCCTGGTCACCCCCAACTTCCCTCCTCTGCGGGCCTGGTCATCCCTAACTGCCCTCCCCTGCAGGCTTGATCACCCACAACTGCCCTCCCTTGCAGGCCTGGTCCTTGCCAACTGCCCTCCCTTGCTAGCCATCTTGTGGTGGCCATCTTTTGACCACATGGGGCAGTCATCTTGTATATTGGAGTGATGGTCAATCTGCATATTACTCTTTTATTAGATAGGATAGAGGCCTGGTGTATGGGTGGGGGCTGGCTGGTTTGCCCTAAAGGATGTCCTGGATCAGAGCGGGTGTTCCTTTGGGGCGTGGGGTGGCCTGGGTGAGGGACCTGTGGTGGTTTGCAGGCTGGCCACACCCCCTGGTGACCCAAGCAATGACCCTGGTATCTGGGATTTATTTATCTTCTACAATTGAAACTTTGTAGCTGGAGCGGAGCCAAGCTTTCTGCTTACACAGCCATCGAAACTTTGTTGCCTTAAGTGGAGGCCTCAACTGCCAGGGTGTGCAGAAAGCTTGGCTTCCTCCATTGCCAGGGGTGACCCAAGCCTCTCTACTGCTCTCTCTCTGGATGTAGCCATCTTGGTTGGGTTAATTTGCATACTTGCTCTGATTGGCTGGTGGGTGTAGCAGAGGTACAGTCAATGTGCATATTACTTTTTTTTTAATTGAGCTGCTACTTTTTTTTTTTTTGATATTTTACAGAGAGGAAGGGAGAAGGATAGAGAGTTAGAAACATCAATGAGAGAGAGACATCGATCAGTCGCCTCCTGCACGCCTCCCACTGGGGATGTGCCTGCAAACAGGATACATGCCCTTGACCGGAATCGAACCCGGGACCCTTCAGTCCATAGGCCGACGCTCTATCCACTGAGCCAAACCGGTTTTGGCTGCATATTACTCTTTTATTAGGTAGGGTATATATATGCTTTTATTGATTTCAGAGAGGAAGGGAGAGGGAGAGAGTGGTAGAAACTCCAGTGATGGGAGAGAATCACTGATTGTCTGCCTCCTGCATGCCCCCTCCTGGGGACTGAGCCTGCAACCCAGGCATGTGCCCTTGACCAGAATCAAACCTGGGACCCTTCAGTCCGCAGGCTGACACTCCATCCACTGAGCCAAACCAGCTAGTGCTGGAAAACTTTAAAGTATGTGTGGAACAACTAGAGTAGTGAATGTATGCTTGCACGGATACATTTTATGAAACCTATTGAAGAACAAGTATCTGTGATGGAAATTTAGTGTCTGACTAGAAATGTGTTGAATGAATAAAGTATATTCTGGATTTTGAAGACCAAACAGGAATTCTCAGGTTGTGACCTTCCTGGCGGGACAGCAGCTGTCGCATGGTTAGGAGTGCAGCTCCAAAGCTTGGCTGCCTGCCTGTGTTCGAATCCCAGCTCTGCACCTCCCAGCGGGGGGAGTGGGTGATTCTGTGAACTTGTTTGCTCTCTGTAAAGTGACAATGATGATAAAGAATAGCTGGTGGGCCCTGGCCAGTTTGGCTCAGTGGTTGCAGCATCCGTCTGAGGACCAAAGAGCTGCAGGTTCGATTCCCAGTCAAGGACACGTGCCTTGGTTTCAGGTTCGATCCAATGTGAGAGGCTGCTAATCAGTCTCTCTCTCTCTCCTTCCCTCCCTTCCACTCTCTAAAAAAAAATCAATGGAAAAAATATCCTCTGGTAAGGATTTAGCTGTTACTTTGATGTGCCCTCCGAAATACCAGTGGCAGCAGATGGCACTGATCCTGTTTTCTATTTAGAAATTGGCCTCACGCAGGAGACAGTGTCACCCGGTGGCTGAGAGCTCGGCTTCCTGAGCTTCCAAACCCTGGCATTGCCACCTGCCAGCCCTTTGACCCTGGGCCGGTGGTTCTCAAACTTTTTGGTTCTCAGGATCTCAAAAATCATTGAGGACTCCAACAAGCCCTGTTGGTGTGAGTTCTGTTGTGAAGACGTGCCCTCACCGGGCCCTGGGTTAGAGCATCGTCCCAATCCACCAAGGTTGTGGTTTTGATCCAAGAATCAACCAAGGAATGCATCAAGAAGTGGAACAACAAGTCGATGTTTATCTCTCTAAAAATCAATCAATTAGAAACTCATTTAAAAATAAATAAAAAGAGTCCTGGCTGGGTGGCTCAGTTGATTGGAGCATCATCCCATACACCAAAACGTTGAGGTTTGACTCTTGCTCAGGGCACCTGCCTGTGTTGCAGGTTCGATCCCTGGCTGGGGTATTGGGTGAGAGGCAACCGATCGATGTTTCTCTCTCTCTCTCTTTCTCCATCTTCTCTCTCTAAAAATCAATAAAAATGTATTCCCAGGTGAGGATAAAATAAAAAAGACTTGCCCTTTCAGGAACTAAAACACATTATTTTTGTAATTATATAATTAACACTCATCCATTTAAAGTACCATTCGGTGGATATATATATATATATATATATATATATATATAATTGATTTTTTACAGAGAGAAAGGGAGAGGGATAGAGAGTTAGAAACATTAATGAGAGAAATATCAATCAGCTGCCTCCTGCACGCCCCCTACTGGGGTTGTGCCCGCAACCAAGAATCGAACCCTTTAGTACTCAAGCCAACGCTCTATCCACTGAGCAAAACTGGCTTTGGCCATTTGGTGGGGGGGTTTTTCTTGTTTTTTTTTTTAATATGTTTTATTGATTTTTTACAGAGAGGAAGAGAGAGGGATAGAGAGCTAGAAACATCGATGAGAGAGACATCGATCAGCTGCCTCCTGCACACCCCCTACCGGAGATGTGCCCGCAACCAAGGCACGTGCCCTTGACTGGAATCAAACCTGGGACCCCTCAGTCCACAGACCGACACTCTATCCACTGAGCCAAACCGGTCTCAGCCATTTGGTGTTTTTTTGTTTGTTTGTTTTTTAATATATTTTATTGATTTTTCACAGAGAGGAAGGGAGAGAGATAGAAAGTCAGAAACATCGATGAGAGAGAGACATCGATCAGCTGCCTCCTGCACGTCCCACAGTGGAGATGTGCCCGCAAGCAAGGTACATGCCCCCAACCGAATCGAACCTGGGACCCTTCAGTCCGCAAGCCGACGCTCTATCCACTGAGCCAAACCGGTCTTGGCCATTTGGTGGTTTTTAATGCATTCGCTATTTTGTGCCACCACCACCCCTTTCTGATTCCAGAACGTTTTCCTCACCCCACACCCCTTATGACCCACTCCCCGTTCCCTGCCTGTGCCAGTCACTGGTCTGCCTCCTGTGTCTCCGGGTTTGCCTACTCTGGACATTTCTTATAAAAGGAATACCTGTTTTTTGTGCCTGGCTTCTTCCATTTCCATCACCACATAACGGCTGTTTTGAAAACCCAGGGGTGCACAGCACACCCGCCAGCCTTCAGCGTGCCACGTCCTCACATATCACACCACTCCACACCGTTAGAGCACAAAGCAGACTCCTTTCAGAGTCGGGGAGAGTCGGTGGACCCCCTGCAGGTGCCGTAGGGCAGTGGTCGGCAAACTCATTAGTCAACAGAGCCAAATACCCACAGTACAACGACTGAAATTTCTTTGGAGAGCCAAATTTTTTAAACTTAAACTTCCTCTGACGCTACTTCTTCAAAATAGACTCGCCCAGGCTGTGGTATTTTGTGGAAGAGCCACACTCAAGAGGCCAAAGAGCTGCATGTGGCTCGTGAGCCGCAGTTTGCCGACCACAGCCTTAGGGACCTGTGAGAACCAGTGTCCTAGGCAAATGGCTTCACTTCTTTTCTTTTAAAAAGAACACATACATTTTTTGCCAAAACCGGTTTGGCTCAGTGGATAGAGTTCAGCCTATGGACCGAAGGGTCCCGGGTTCGATTCCGGTCAAGGGCATGTACCTTGGTTGTGGGCACGTCCTCAGTGGGGTGTGTGCAGGAAGCAGCTGATCAAAGTCTCTCTCATGGATGTTTCTAACTCTGTCCCTCACCCTTCCTCTCTGTAATATATTATTAAAATAAAAATATTTTTAAAAAAACACATGCATTTTTTTATACCAGAGAGGAAGGGGAAGGGAGAGAGAAACATCAATGATGAGAATCATTGAGTGGCTGCCTCCTGCATGCCCCCCAGTGGGGATCAAGCCTGCAACCCAGGCCTGTGCCCTGCTCGGAATCGAACCTGGGACCCTTCAGTCTGCAGGCCAACACTCTATCCACTGAGCCACACCAGCTGGGGCTTCACTTCTAAGCCTCAGTTTGCTCATTTGCAAAGTGGGGGTGGTGATGGGACGGGCCTGAAGGAGGCTGGAGTTGGATGATTGAGGAAATGGGGCGCAGGGTTGGCATCTGGTCAGGGGTCAAGCATTATTACTCTGATTATTCCCATTATTTCCTGGCAAGGTAAACAAACAAAAACCTCTCGCTGGCTGCTCCTCTCTCTCCTGAAGGAGAAATGTCCCGGTCCTTGAAGGCAAAGACATAGAAATACCCTGTCCTTGGTCACGAGACAAGCAGCTCAGTGCCAGATACCGCAGAGGGTCAAGGCAGTTGACAACTAAGAATAGAGTGGGGCATTTGTCCATGAGGAGGTCAACTCGACCTTCATGAATGGTAGTTGGGGAGCTGGGCGGAAGCTGGGGGCCAGGGCTGAGGAGCGGGTGGCAGGTGAGTGAGGGGAGGCAGCAGGTGCTAGACATTTTCTCAAAAGCGTGGGGGTGGGAGGAAGTTGGAATAGGGGGCTGTGGGTTTGCTTGGGGCTTCACCAAGGTTAGCTTCTGCAAGCGGCACAGTGGCCACTTTGGGGGGATAGCGGTGCTCTGCTCCTCTCTTGGGCGAGCGGGGGCGGGGAGGGGGGTTACCAGGGTGAATACATTTGTTAACACCCCTGGATACATCCTTAAGGTCTGTGCCTGTATTCTGTGCAAACAGACCAAAAAACAAAAAGTGGCTTCTGGAAGCTGCCAGTAGGGGGCGAGCGAAATCCATGCCTCAGAGAGAGGGCTGTGTCTCAGGTTTTGAAAGTAAGCAGGTTTCTGAAAGTAATCAGAGGGGGAACTAAGTTGCTTTTTACATGTGGGGAGCCCTTAGTTATGTCACCCCCCAAAAAAACACACACACACACACACACACACAAAAACCAACTCTATCCTCCTCGAAACCAGAGAGCTGGGTAGAATATTCCCGTGTGTTCCAAGCTCTGCCCATGACCTCCCAGCAGTCCAGTCCCATCAGCTAGACACCCCCCTTCCCCCCCTGCCGGAGATCCTCAAAGGAAACTGAGGTTCAGAAGAAGGATCAGCCGTTAGAGTCACAATGATTGGGGGGCCGACCTGGGACTTAGGCCCAGGCAGGTCAGTCCTCGGCACATTGACCCCTGTAACCCGGCCTGTTCCATTTACCTGTTCTTGCTTATCCCCTAGTGCAGTGGTCAGCAAACGGCGGCTCGAGAGCCATAGGCAGCTCTTTGGCCCCTTGAGAGTGGCTCTTCCACAAAATACCACGGCCGGGCAAGTCTATTTTGAAGAAGTGGCGTTAGAAGTTTAAGTTTTAAAAAATTTGGCTCTCCAAAAAAATTTCAGTCGTTGTACTGTGGATATTTGACTCTTTGGACTAATGAGTTTGCCGACCACTGCCCTAGTCAGTCCCTCCCCTACATGGGAAACCATTGTAATATGTGCATTGCTTTTGTGTGTAGGTGTTCTTTAAAATGTATGGTTTCGGCACGTAGATTGTTAGCGATCTCCTTTAATTTTTGTTAATCCTCACTTTTTTTTAGAGAGAGTGGAAGAGGGGGAGAGACAGAGAGAAACATCAATGTGAGAGCAATACACCAATTGGTTGCCACATGCGCCCCAACCAGGGCCAGGGATCAAGCTTGCAACTAAGATACATGCCCTTGACTGGGATCGGACCTGGGACCCTTCATTCCATGTCTGATGCTCTGTCCATGAGCCAGACTGGCTAGGGCTGATCTCTAATTTCTTACTTTCACCCAGCATTATGGGTTTTGTTTTTTTAATTCTCACCCGAGGAGTGAGGATAGCTTTTCCATTGATTTTTTTAGAGTGGAAGGGAGCGGGGAAGGGAGAGAGAAGAGGGACGTGAGTGACATTCCCACCTGAGGAATAGACCTGTGTCCAAGATCCATACGGCTGGTCCTGTGGCACTTCCTGGGGGACCAACAGTTCCTCCTTTTTTTGTTGTTGGTAAGCCTCATTCCTTTTTTTGTTGTTGGTAAGCCTCACCCAAGGATATTTTTTCCATTGATGTTTTAGAGTGGAAGAGGGGCTGGAGTGGGGGAGTGAGAGAGAAGGGAGAGAAATATCCACGAGAGAGAGACACCTGGTTGGTTGCCTCCCGCTCGAGTCCCGAGCAGGACCAGGGATGGAATTTGCAACCAAGGTACATGCCCTTGACCAGGAATCCAACCTGCGACCCTTCCGTCCATGGGCAATGCTCCCACCATTGAGTAAGCCGGCCAGGGCAGCACTGTGTTTATGATCTACCCATGATACTTTGTTCACACTGAGTCAGCTGCATCTCTGGGCTGGTCTCCATGACAGGCATTTACTATCTCCCTGGGAGGCGGGACGTTCCGTTGCCCTTGACTCCCCTTCACCGTGAAGGATACTGCTGTGGTCTTGCTCTCTGAGACTGGCTTTGGGGCGCATGCACCCCCATCCACCCCCCACCCCTGCGCAGAAGTGCCTCCGCTCACTTTGCTGAAGCCCATTCCAGGAAGGCTGACCCACCCCTCTTCCCGCAGCAGCGTCCCTGTCCCCCGTCCTCCCCAAGCGACACCGCCCCCCCCTTCCTGTGGCCCATCCCCACCACCTGGTCTCCTCCACCTTTCCGAGCTTTGCCCGCAGCTGGCCAAGTGTCATATGGCGTCGCAGTGGTTCCATCTGACGGGACTGAGCAGCCCTGCCCTTGAGGTCTTTGAGCTGCTTCCTCAGTTGCGTCTTCCTATCCTTTGCTCATTTTACTCGGCGTCGCTGTTTTTTCCTGTAGATCTGCCAGTTCCACGTGCAGTCAGTTCCACTCCACTGTTTTGAAAACTTGGAATTTACCGCAGTGCAATTGACACATTGGGGATCGATTTGAGGGTAAAGCAGATCTCCCCTCTGCTTACATGTGGATTCACCCACGAGAAAGGTTAATGAACCCAGAAACTTGCCCTCGGTTGGCATGAGCGTGTAGGCAGACCAAGCACCTGGCACGTGTGTACCCCAAACATCAGCCGGGCACCACAGGACCCCACTTGTGCGGGTCTCACCCGCTCACAGCTGGTGCTGGGACTTTCCCTCTCCCCTGGCTGGGGTGGTTCAGTTGGTTGAGTGCCGTCCTGTGAACTGAAAGGTCGGGATCATGGGCTCAATCCCCCATAGAGAGCATGCGGGAGGCAGCCCATTGATATTTCTCTCACCCTCTCCCTTTAAAGTCAATAAAAACATATTTAATAATAAATAGAACTTCCCATCCGATTTCAGGTAACTCCTCCCACACCTTGTAAGGCGCACCCCTGCCAGCAGGACACCCACTTCTGCAAGCAAACTCCTGGTTTTTTTTCAAGGTAAACCAACATCTCTCTTTTGGAATGTGCAGGAATTTCGTAAGCATTTAACGCCCCTGTCCCAAGCCAGCTTCCATCGCTGGCACAGCCCAGCCCCCAGGGCCGTGAAGGTCCCGGATTCCCTGCCCCTGCATTCCCTGCCCCTGCGGCGGCTCCCTCTGGCCCCCACGGCCCTCCAGCAGCCCCTTCCTCCCCAGGATGACGCGGCATGGCAAGAACTGCACGGCGGGGGCCGTGTACACCTACCACGAGAAGAAGAAGGACACAGGTACTGGTTGGGAGGGGACAGGTGTGTCTCAAAGTCACTGTCTCACCTGGCACCTTCGATTGTTCTTTCTGTGTGTGTCCCTCCTTCCTGGCGGTCATGGCCACATAGGTGATAGCCCAACTACCCAGCAGTCCTGTTTCCCCTCCCCCACCCCATGGGAGGGGCACCCCATTGGGTCCCTCTGTAGGTGAACACAGCTAATCCTCCAGGAAGGGTCACTGTTGCCATAGCAATATTCCCGAAGAAGAAAAGGAGGCCCGGCCCCAAGAGGTTCAGGCTCTGGAGCTGGGGCAGAGCCAGAGGGCCTACCAGAGTCTGTTGCTTACCCTCCAGGGCTAACACCTTCCTGTGGGCAGTGCAGTCCTTGCCCCAGCACTCTTTTTTTTTTTAATCCTCACCCGAGGACATTTTTCCACTGATTTTTTAGGGAGAGTGGGAGAGAGAGGGAAATACAGAGAGAAACACAACAGTTGGTTGCTGCTTGAGGCCCGACCAGTGTCCAGGCCAGGGAGGAGCCTGTAACTGAGATATGTGCCCTTGACCGGAATCAAACCCGGGACCCTTTGGTCCAAAGGCCAACACTCTATCCCCTGAGCCAAGCCGGCTAGGGCCACAGCCCACCCACTCTTGACTGCCTGTTTCTCTGAGTCTCCTCACCTCTGAGTTCTCGGTGCCTCTCTCAGTTTGGAGAGAGGCATGTCTCCTCTCCATCCTTTTTAAGACATTTTTAATATATTTTTATTTCAGCCAAAACCGGTTTGGCTCAGTGGATAGAGCATTGGCCTGCGGACTGAAAGGTCCCGGGTTCAATTTCGGTCAAGGGCATGTACCTTGGTTGCAAGCACATCCCCAGTAGGGGGCAGGCAGGAGGCAGCTGATTAATGTCTCTCATCGATGTTTCTAACTCTCTATCCTTCTCCCTTCCCCTCTGTAAAAAAAATCAATAAAATGTATTAAAAAGAAGAAGAAGAATTACCTTAAAAAAAATATATATTTTTATATATATATATATATATATATATATATATTTTTTTTTTTTTTTCCAGAGAGTAAGGGAGAGAGAGAAACGACAATGATGAGAGAGAATCATTGATTGGCTGCCTCCTGCAGGCACCACGTGGGATCCAGCTCACAACCCGGGCATGTACCTTAACTGGGAATTGAACCATGACCTCCTGGTTCATAGGTCAACACTCAACCACTGAGCCACACTGGCCATACTCTCCATCCCCTTTCTTGTCTGTCCCCAGCGGCCTCAGGCTATGGGACCCAGAACATTCGACTGAGCCGGGATGCTGTCAAGGACTTCGACTGCTGCTGCCTCTCCCTGCAGCCCTGCCATGACCCTGTCGTCACGTGAGCTGGGCATATGGGTGGCGAGGGCAAGGGACCTCGGGAGGGGTCTGTAGGAGTGGGTCTGGCCACCACCTCTCGGGTTCACTGTCCTCGTCTGAGGGGTGGCATGATCCTGTATGTTTCATGGTGGGGCGTGGAAAAGAATATGTTTGTAATAGAGAGGTGGGCTCTTGGGGTGTCACCTGGCCATCACAGCTGGCGTGTGGAGCACGTTCCATTACCTGCCTCCGATGACCCAGCCAAGGCTCCACCCAGGTCCTAAGTACAGGCACTTGGCCCAGCGCCTGGATATGGGCTTGGTCACAGGTCTGTTACCGAGATGGTGATGAGTGGACTGTGGCCGGGTCCCTGTGGCCCGCCTCAGGTTCACTGAGACCTCCCAAAACTCGGCAAAGCTGTCACACTCAGTGCCAGTTTATTAGAGGGAAAGGACACAGATTAAAATCAACAGAGGGAACGCCCTCGCCGGCTTGGCTCAGTGCATAGAGCGTCGGCCTGTGGATTGAAGGGTCCCAGGTTTGATTCCTGGTCAGGGCACATACCCCGGTTGTGGGCTTTATCCCCAGTGGGGGGCGTTCAGGAGGCAGCCAATCCGTGATTCTCTCCCTCTCCTTTCCTCTCTGAAATCAATGAAAAAATATTTTTAAAAATAAAATCAGCAGAGGGAAAAGGCACAAATAGACCAGCACTTAATTCTTCCAGTACTGCCCACCTAAGTCTCGTGTCCAGAGTCCTTATTGGAGGTTGGTCACGCAGACATGACCAACCCCTCCAGAGGTCAGATTGATCCCGTATGGCCCAAGCCCCCCAGGTGAACAAAGGCACCCTTTCAGGAGGACTTAGGGGTTCCCTCCCAAGAGCCCCTCCAGGGTCCGCCCCTTGGAAGGTGCAGGGTTTGGACAGCCCAGCCTGCTGAGGAACCCTTCGCCTCAGAGAGAGATTATCCCTGCCCGTCAGAGCCTATGCCTGAGCCAGGAGGGTCAGGACAGTGCCGTCACCTCAGAGCTAAGCTGAGCTGAGTGCTGAGGGCACCGCTGCCTGTGCGATGGTCAGGGGGCGCATGTGGCCTGGGCCGGGCCCATGTTCTCTCCTGTGTCCTCTCTGCAGCCCAGACGGCTACCTGTATGAGCGCGAGGCGATCCTGGAGTACATTTTGCACCAGAAGAAGGAGATCGCCCGGCAGCTGAAGGTGAGGGGAGGAGAGGGAGCACAGGATGTGTTGGTGGTTTGGATGTGCACTCACAAGCCAGGCCTTGCTCACTTCCTCCGGCTGCCCGCAGGCCTACGAGAAGCAGCGGGGCGCCCGGCGGGAGGAGCAGAAAGAGCTGCAGCGGGCAGCCGCGCAGGACCAGGTGCGGGGCTTCCTGGAGAAGGAGGCGGCCATCGTGAGCCGGCCCCTCAATCCCTTCACGCCCAAAACTGCCCTGGGGACCGGCCCAGGTGAGGGGAGCAGGCTTGCCGATGGGTGGGGGTTCCCCAGGGCCAAGTACATAACCTAGGTACGCATTGGAACCTTTTGCCTCCTGTAGATGATGCCCAAGCGGGTTCCAGCGCCGCCGGCCCCGCAGGCAAGAACAAGGACAAGGACAAAATGCTGCCCAGCTTCTGGATTCCGTCGCTGACCCCCGAGGCCAAAGCCACCAAGCTGGAGAAGCCGGTGAGCACCCCCTGCCAGCAAGCCCCCTTCGCCCACTTTGCCAGTATCTCCAGGGCACCCTCACTGGGACCCTCCCCTCCTCCGCACCTGGCCCGGCCCTGTCTCTCCTTCTCTAGTCGCGCACCGTGACCTGCCCCATGTCGGGGAAGCCTCTACGCATGTCCGACCTGACGCCGGTGCGCTTCACGCCTCTGGACAGCTCCGTGGACCGCGTGGGGCTCATCACGCGCAGTGAGCGCTATGTGTGCGCCGTGACCCGGGACAGTCTGAGCAATGCCACGCCGTGCGCCGTGCTGCGGCCCTCGTGAGTCACCTGGGGGTGACATGCGGGACCTGCGCTCCGGGCGGGCTAGGGGTGTGGCTCTCCCTCCGGGCGGGGCATGTGAATTGTGTCCCCATCTTCCACTCGCCGCAGGGGGGCCGTGGTCACCCTGGAGTGTGTGGAGAAGCTGATTCGGAAGGATATGGTGGACCCTGTGAACGGGGAGAAGCTCACAGACCGTGACATCATTGTGCTGCAGCGGGTGAGCAGGGCCCCTTCCACCGTGCCTTCCTGCCTGGCCCCTCCCTAGGCCCCGCCCCTCATCCCCACTCCTACCCTGGACCTCGCCCTTATCCCAGGAGACCCGCCCCTTACCTTAGGCCCCGCCCCTGCCTTCCTGGCCAGTCTGGACAACCCCACCTGCCCCACCGCCTGCCTTCACTCTGCCTTCCCTCCCCCAGGGCGGCACGGGCTTCGCGGGCTCTGGAGTGAAGCTGCAGGCAGAGAAGTCGCGGCCTGTGATGCAGGCCTGAGAGAGCGGGAAACCAAATAAAGGACTTGGAAGCGACTGGCTGGCTGTGCAGCGCCTTCCTTCGCCTCTGGAGCCCGGGGGCCCAGGGGACTGCGAAGACACTTTTCGGTGGTGGTGGGCATGCTGGCATGGGCTGCGAGTATGGTCGCAGGTTAAGAGTAAAATCGGAGTTGAACTCAAGTGTACAGCTAAAATGGATGGAATGGCCAGAGGTCCAAGACTCAGCCATCACCTTATAGGGCGCCCCCCACCCCCCTCCCGAAGGACATGGTGGACCCTGAGCACCAGGAGAAGCCCTCGGAGTTAGAGTTATGAGATTTGAAGCCTGTGAGGTGTCCGGAGCACCTCTGCCAGTCCCGAGCACCTCTGCCAGTCCCGAGGGTTTAACACACCCGGAGGAAGTCAGGTTCTGAGAGAATGCCACCCAATGCGGCCGCTAGAGAAGGTGGCAGGAACGCCCCTCCCCAGCACTGCTGGAGGGCGAGGAGGAGGAGGAGGAAACCC
>JAAGEH010000058.1:2994090-3025743 GCA_011751065.1 Lasiurus cinereus
CCCCTCCCCAGCACTGCTGGAGGGCGAGGAGGAGGAGGAGGAAACCCGAGTGCAAAGGCCTGGAGGCAGAGAGCACTGGGAGGGTTTGGGGAGCAGAGTAAGTGAGGGGTCGGGGGTGCCTGGGACACCTGCCTGGAGTTCCAACTGTTTAATGACCGGTTAATCACAAAAGCCTCCCTGGGCAGCGTGGAAAACTAGGACAGACAGGCAAGCAAAGATGAAAAAAGACACCATTCCTGCCCCCAGGAATGTTCGCACCTGGGTCCTACCAGGTCTTTCTCTGCACATACAGTTTTCACCCAAGTGAGACCTCGGGCACAGTCCTCCCTGCCATTTTGGTAAAAGGGCTTCTCATCTCACATCCAGATATGATTCCAGGGCCAGGAAGTGGCCTAGGCTGCTCTTTGGCCCAGCCCGTGCTGCTGAAGGGAAAGATTTCAGTGGGAGGGTGGGTAGGGTCAAACTCACACCCTGGGAAGCCCCCAAACCCAATGGTTGCTCCTCCCGACACTTCTAGAATCTTCCGTGGCCCGGCCAGTGTGGGTCAGTGGTTGGGTATCAAACTATGAACCAGGAGGTCACAGTTTGATTCCCAATCAGGGCACACGCCCAGGTTTCAGGCTTGATCTCTGGTTAGGGGGCGTGCAATAGGCAGCCAATCAATGAATCTCTCATCACTGATGTTTCTATCTCCTCCCTTCCTATCCGAAATCAATAATAAATATTTTTTTACAAGAATCTTCCCTTGGTCCCTATTAGCCTTCATACCCCCTCTTGGGGCCCCAGTCCCTGGACACTGGCCCAGGTGCCTAACATTCAAGGAGCCCTTACCCTCTGAACCTGTGAATCACAGTCCCTGGAATCCTTGCCACACTTCTGGGACAGGGATGCTTACACCCGTTTCCCAGAACAGCCCACTGCGGCTCAGAAGATAACTTGCCCAAACTCACACTGCTCAAAGCCTAACATAAGCCTCGTTCACCCAAAGGTCTGCCACCTCCAGGGACACCCACCCCCAGGATTGGCTCTGCCATTCCCCCTATCCTTTGTACCCTCCTCTCCCAGGTAGTCCCAGTTCACCCCACAGACCTCTCCACCTCAAATCTTCCCTCCCCTAAACACCCCCAGTCCTCATCTTTCTCAAGCACCCTCATCCTCCTGGAGGCCTTCCGGTATTTTCCCTCGGTTCCTCAAGGTCTCTAATCTAGTTCCTGTGTGCCAAGGACTATCCCCCTCCCCCCATAACCCAAAGAACTTCGAGGATTTCCATCTTGCACCTTTGTTTCCACAAGAAACAAATACCAGTGTCTTTTATTCACAGGCTCTTTGTGAGAAGGAGGATGGGAGGTGTCAAGATCTTTCCTCCAAGAAATAGGTTTCCTTTAAGGTGTCAAAGCTAACAAGAGCCCAGCTGGTGTAGTTCAGTGACTGAGTGTCCACCCACCAATCAGGAGGTCACAGTTGGATTCCCAATAAGGGAACATGCCCAGGTTTCGGGCTCAATCCCCAGTAGGGGGGCATGTAGGAGGCAGCTGGTCAATGATTCTCATCATTGATGTTTCTATTTCTCTCTTCCTCTCCCTTCCTCTGAAATCAATAAAAAATATGTATAGATATTTTTCTTTTTAAATATATATTTTATTGATTTTTTACAAAGAGGAAGGAAGAGTGATAGAGAATTAGAAACATCGATGAGAGAGAAACATCAACCAGCTGCCTCCTTCGTATCCCCTACTTGGGATGTGCCCACAACCAAGGTACATGCCCTTGACCGGAATGGAACCTGGGACCCTTGAGTCTGCAGTCCAATGCTCCATCCATTGAGCCAAACCGGTCAGGGCTGTATATATATTAAATGTACAAAGGCAACAAGAAAGCAGTCTTGGCCGTTGGGGCTCGGCTGATTGGGCAGCATCTGAGGCCACCAAAGGGTTGCTCATTCCATTCCTGCCCGGGTACATACACCCGGTTGTGGGTTCACTGTCACATCACATCAATGTTTCTCTCCCTCTCTCTCTTTAAAAATAAATTTAAAAATCTTAAAAAAAAAAAAAAAGAAGAAGAAAGGAAAGAAAGAGGAAGCAAGGGAAGCAAGACAGACAGGAGAACAGAGACAGAAAGTAGAAACAAATCTTTTCTCAGCAGAGGTTTCCTAGACACTGGCCTGAACTTTAGAGCAAGAAGCGGGCACGCCTGCTGGTGGCGTGTCTCCCCTCCCCCCACCAGGTAGCGCTGTAAGACAGTCGCAGTTTGCTGGTTCAGGTGTTCAAATGGGGAATGGGGAGATGTATTCTGGGAAAAGGACAACCTCATGGACAGGCTTGCCAGGGGAGGGGGAAGGATTGACCATAAAGCTGGGGTTAGCATGAGAATCTGGGGTGAGGGGTGGCGCTGTGTTGTCCTGTCACATGTGCTGGCACCTTCCATGCAGCATTTTTATAAAAGACCAGAAACAACCTTAATGCCGGTTAAGTAATCTATCTTAAAAAAAGAAACCTATCTAGGGGAGTAGTTCTCAGCTGTTAAAAAGACAAAGAAGCCCTAGCTGGTATGCTCAGTGGATAGAGCATCGGCCTGCGGACTGAAAGGTCCCGGGTTCGATTTCGGTCAAGGGCATGTACCTTGGTTGTGGGCACATCCCCAGTAGGAGGCGTGCAGGAGGCAGCTGATCGATGTCTCTCTCATCAATGTTTCTAACTATCCCTCTCTCTTCCTCTCTGTAAAAATAAAAAAAATTAAATTAAATATATATTTTTTAAAAAGACAAAGGAAATTAAGACATTCTTTTTTCTTTTTTCTCTTCAAAGTTTAATCTAGGTCACTATGATCTCTGAGAGAAGAAGGGAGGGGGAGAGAGAGAAACATCGATCAGTTGCCTCCTGGACAACCAGGGATCAAACTTGAAACCTAGGTATGTGCCCTGACCAGAAATTGAACCCACAACCTTTTGGTGCAGCGGGCAGCGCTCCAACCAACCAAGCCACCCAGCCAGAGCGAAAACACTCTTCAGGGACTAAACTGAAATAGTCTTCAAAGTGTATTCTTCATTACCTCAATGAAAAAGAAGTACATTTAAAATCGGAGGATTCTGACTCAACCAAAGGATTGAGAAAAACTAGAGAGGCCGTGCCCTCCATGGTCTGGTCTGTCTCCTACCTCAAGTATTTAGAAGGAACAGACCCAGGGATGCCCCTTCTTCCAGCCTCCGATCACCCCAGCCTCTTTTCCAGTCACCACCTTAGGAACCACCTCAGCCTCCGAGATCAGCCAGCGCCGGTTTTTATCTTAAATAAACTCCTAGTGCCAAGCAACCGGGAGCTCCCAAATCCGCCAGAATTATCCCACTGAGGTGGAGGCTGCCATGCCCGCTGGCAGTCCTGCCTCCGCACCTACCTCTTTCTGGGCCTCTATATCCCCTGCGAGGATGTGGGGGCCGCGTCTCCTGAGAGTTGGCCGAGAGAAGCCCAGGCACTGATGGCATCCCTTACAGATGCAAATCATCGGTGGCCGCGTTCTCTTCCAGGCCTGGGGAGCTTCCCCAGGTGGTGAGCAAAGCCAGGACGGCCGGACGGCCGGGAGAACCAGAACCAGGCCCTTTGGATCTGCAGGCGCAGACCCTCAGCTCTGCCACTTCCGGGAGAACCACTTCCTGGGCCACACCTGACTCACCTCCACAGGCTGCCGCCCCCCAGGCTGGGCTGGGCGAGTGGAAAGGCATGACTAGGAGCCTTTGGAGCCCAGAGGCCTTTGAGGGGTCCCCCTGCATCCGCTGGTGTCTGGCTTTTGCCTGAGCCTCTCCGGAAACTACTAGCCATTCTTTTAACCACCCTGGAGCCCTCTCCCATGCATTGGACCAAATGAAACAATTAAGTTTTCAGGGGGGAAAAAAAGAAGTAAAGATCTTGTAAATCATCTATAATTTCTACTAAAAGAAAAAAAATAATTGGTATATATCTGCTTAAATCTGTAAATTCTTTCTGGAAGAAAGAATGCCCTGGCTGGTTTGGCTCAGCGGATAGAGCGTTGGTCTGCGGACTGAAGGCCCCCAGATTTGATTCCAGTCAAGGGCACATGCCTGGGTTTTGGGCTCAGTGCCATGGCGTGCAGGAGGCAGATGATCCATGATTTTCTGTCATCATTGATGTTTCTATCTCTCTCTCCCTCTCCCTTCCTCTCTGAAATCAATAAAACATTTTTTTTTAAAAAAGAGAGAGAGAGAGAGAGAGCCAGCATAAATATTGCGGGCTCACTTTTGGTGTGCTACATTCTACAGGTTTTGACAAATATAAAATGATATCTATCCACCGTTACAACATCGCACAAAACCACTGTGGCATTCTTTTAAAAGATAATTCTCTAAATCAGTGGTTCTCAACCTTCCTAATGCCTCGACCCTTTAATACAGTTCCCCATGTTGTGGTGACCCCCAACCATAAAGTTATTTCCGTTGCTACTTCCTAACAGTAATTTTGCTACTGTTGTGAATCGTAATGTAAATATCTGTGTTTTCTGATGGTCTTAGGTGACCCCTGTGATGGGGTCGATGGACCCCCCAAAGGGGTCGTGACACACAGGTTGAGAACCACTGCTCTAAATATATTATTAATTTTTAGAGGAAGAGGAAGCGATAGAGATAGAAACATGGATGAGAGATAAACATCAAGTCCTAACCAGTTTGGTTCTGTGGATAGAGCATTAGCCTGCAGACTCAAGGGTCCCAGGTTTGATTCCGGTCAAGGTCATGTACCTTGGTTGTGGGCACATCTCCAGTAGGGGGGTGTGCAGGAGGTAGCTGATCGATGTTTCTCTCATTGATGTTTCTAACTCTCTCCCTCTCCCTTCCTCTCTGTAAAAAATCAATAAAAAGTATTTTAAAAAAGAAAAGAGCCAAAACCGGTTTGGCTCAGTGGATAGAGCGTCGGCTTGCGGACTGAAAGGTCCCGGGTTCGATTCCGGTTGGGGGCATGTACCTTGCTTGCAGGCACATCTCCACAGTGGGGCATGCAGGAGGCGGCTGATCGATTTCTCTCATCGATGTTTCTGACTTTCTATCTCTCTCCCTTCCTCTCTGTAAAAAATCAATAAAATATATTTAAAAAAAGAAAACATCAATCAGTTGCCTTCTGCACATCCCCAACTGGGGATGGAGCCTGCAACCCAGGCATGTGCCCTGCCTGGGAACTGAACAGGCAACCTTTTGGTGCTCAGGAAGATGATGCCCAACCAACTGAGCCGCTCCGGCCAGGGCTCAGGGGAGTCTCTGACAGCAAACTGGAGTGCATCGCACATGGAGGTGGACACGTCCTGCTTGGGCAGCTGGGTACATGGTTACAGGCTGCCCTCTCCCCCCGCCCCCCAAAGCAGCTCCCAGCTCAAGCTCTGCTCCCCAGAGCCCGCCACAGGCCCATTCCAGTCCTCTCACCACGGGAGCACCAGCTGACCTCGGGTCTCCACGTTAGGTTTGCCTGTTCTTGAATTTCCTAGAAGTGGAATCCCGTGGTGAGTGATCCTCTGCGTCCAGCTCCTGGTTCTCACTCCTCGGGGCCACAGGGCTGGAGACCACCCTGCGCCTTGCTGTGGCTTCCGCTGGCCCCCTACCCCTGCACTCAGCTCTCGCGTGGTGAACACGTGCGCAGGTGCCAGGGGGTGTTTGGTTAAAGTTGCCCAAACCTTATTTCAGTGACTTTATTTCCACTCAGGAGCTACCAGGAGGGGAGTTGCTGGGACCAGCTGAGGCCTGTTCGGTGCAGAGGGTTTAGCCCGGCCTCAGGGGCGGGGAAGGTTAAACGTGTTATGTCCTCATCCTTTTGACTCGGCCTCAACTGGGCAGCAGAGACTGATGTAACCCCTGTCAGTTCACACCCCCTCTGCTCAGGGTTCTCCAGGGGCCCTGGCGCACTGAGAGCGCCTTCCGTCCAGTATTTCTGGGCGCCTGCCGCTCTGTCTTGTCCCATCAAGCTGGGACCATCATAACCTGACCCCAGTTCTTTCGCTGCCCTCATCTCCACCCTCATGCCACTCAGCCACGCTGGGCCTCCTGCTGACCCTCACCCCCCAGGCCTCTCCTGCACCTGCCACCGGCCCTCTGCACCTGCAGCCCGCTCAGCCTGGGCCGCTCCCCTGCTCACTCCGTGTATCAGAGGCCTTGCCTGGGGCCTGCCACTTGCTGCGACGCAGGCGGAGCGCTCTGTCTGGCTTGTGCTCTGCAGGGTGCAGGCTACTAGTTTCATTTTTCATCCCCAGGGGCACCTCGCACCTGCCAGCACCCACAGCTGCCTCTTCAAACACTCTGTCCCCTCCTTCAGCACAGTGCCCCACCGCCCAGCATGTTCCTCTCCAAGTCACAGTCCCCAATCCCGCCCCAGCCCTCCCCGCCCCCCGCCCTCAGACAGACACACGGGAAGGCCCCCACGGGTTTTATTGCCTCCCTGCAGAGGAGTCCGGGGGTGGCCTTGGGCTGGGCCACTGCAGGGCGGAGGTGGTGGGGTGTCCTGTCTGGGGAGAGGCTCCGATTTGGAGCGGGGAGGGCCTGCCAGTGAGAAGTGGGCGGCCCCTCTCTCCTCAGGCCTGTGGGGCCCTGGGGTGGGGATGAGAGGGACGAGGCGTCTCAAGGAGAGAAGGTTTCCGCTGTGTCCCTGAGACCCGGGCAGGCCGAGGGCTGTGACCTCATCCTGCAGGGCAGACACGGGGGGCCTGGCCATCCCCCTTCCCCCCTTCATCCCATAGGCAAGGCTGCGGTGGGCGCTGCGGCTCAGAGCTCGTCGTGGTGCCGTGTCAGGTCCTCGCCGTAATTGGTGGCCTGGCTGCCCACAAACATGTTCCAGTTGCCCAGGATCTCGGCCTTGCTCAGACGCCCGTCCTGATGGGAGGTCAGAGGTCAGCAGGGCAGCTCAGTGCCCTGCATGTGAGACCCCTCTCTGACCCTAAATAATGGCTCCAGGTCTCCACACCCCCCACTGGGTCCCTACTCCCCTCTCTGGGTCCCTGCCCCCCAAACTCTGGGTCCCTCCACCCTCCTCTGTCCCCCTCTCTCTGCCCCCCTCCCTCTGGGTCCCTGTCCCCCTCCCTCTGGGTCCCTGTCCCCCTCCCTCTGGGTCCCTGTCCCCTTCCTCTGGGTCCCTGTCCCCCTCCCTCTGGGTCCCTGTCCCCTCCCTCTGGGTCCCTGTCCCCCTCCCTCTGGGTCCCTGCCCTCCTCAAGGTCTCTGGTCCTCCCATCCCTCAGTCCCTCTCTTCCTCTCTCCAGCCAAACAGCTCCAAGCCCCACTTCACGTGTGCCCCAGGCGCACCCCCAGAGCAGCCTGCACCCCATCAGCACCTTGTCCGTGTCACTCTCGTGCAGCAGATGGTTGGCCTCCACCAGCGGCTGGTCCTGGGCGGGGGGCAGCACCCAATGACCGACCTCACTGCCGTCCAGCCGTCCGTCCTGGTTCAGGTCCCGGAAGTCCCGGAACTGCTCCCGCTCCGTCTGCACCCAGGCCGGCTCCTCCTCCCCCGCCTCCGCCGAGTACAGGTCCGCTGGGGGAGCAAGAGGCGGCGACTCAGGGACTCGGGGCCGGGCCCAGGTGGGCTCCGACCAGGACCCCCAAGGCCCCCTTCTCTCTCTTTAGCCTCAGTTAAATGGGATTAGTAACAACACCCCACCCACAAGTGATCATGATGCTACGCGTGAAATGGACTTGATTGACCAGTTCGTTTATTGATCGACTGAACGATCAGTCAATCAGACTGAGATCCGGCTGAAATACTGTGTGCACTGGGTGGCTCGGAGCCTGGCACACAGTAGGTGCTCCATATGAAAGAAGGGCGAATGTCTGGCGGGGTAACAGGGGCTGCTCTAAAGCTCACCTCACCCTGAGGACCTCCCCAGGGATTGTTGGAGCCTCTTTTTTATTTATTTTTAAGGATAGTTTACAGAATTTTAAAATATATTTTATTGACTTTTTACAGAGAGGAAGGGAGAGGGATAGAGAGAAACATCAATGAGAGAGAGACATCGATCAGCCGCCTCCTGCACACCGCCTACTGCCCGCAACTAAGGTACATGCCCTTGACCAGAATCGAACCTGGGACCCTTGAGTCCACAGTCAACCCTCTATCCACTGAGCCAAACCAGTTTCGGCAGTTTATGGATTTTTAGAGAGCGGGAAGAACAGCCACGGGCTGCCTTCTGCACGCCCCACCAGGGATCAAGCCCGAAACCCAGGCAGGAGCCCTGAGCCAGAATGGAGCTGCCCACCTTTCGGCACCTGGGATGATGCCCAACCCACTGAGCCCGATCTTTTTCTTTTTTAAGATATCCAATTAGCCCTGGCTGGCTTGGCTCGGTGGATAGAGTCCCAGGTTCAATTCCGCTCAACCTGGGCACACACCCAGGTTGTGGGTTCCATCCCCAGTGGGGGGGCATGCAGGAGGCAGCTGATCCATGATTCTCTCTCATCACTGATGTTTCTGTCTCTCTCTCCCTCTTCCTTCCTCTCTGAAATCAATTAATATATATATAAATATATATATATATATAAATTTTTTTTAAACATATCAATTTGCCCTGACCGGTTTGGCTCAGTGGATAGAGCATTGGCCTGCGGAATCAGGGGTACCGGGTTCAATTCTGGTCAGGGCCATATGCCCTGGTTGCGGGCACATACCCGGTGGGGAGTGTGCAGGGGACAGCTGATCGATGTTTCTCTCTCATTGATGTTTCTAGTTCTCTATTCCTCTCCCTTTCTCTCTGTAAAAAATTAATAAAATATATATATTTTAAAAAGATATCAATTTATTGCCCTGGCTAGGTTGGTTCAGTGGAAGAGCATCGGCCTGTGGACTGAAGGGTTCAATTCCAGTGAAGGGCATGTAGCTTGGTTGTAGGATTGATCCCCAGCCCTGGTTGGGGTGCCTGGGGAAGGCAACCGATTGAGGTGTCTCTCTCATATTGATGTTTCTCTCTCTGTCATTCCCCCTCCCTTCCATTTTCTCTAAAAAAAAATCAATGGAAAAATATCCTCAAAGGGTTAAAAAAAATAATTGTTACATTTTTAGGTGTAATAAGAGATCTTTTGTTTCAATTATTTGGAAATGTTTGCTGCCTTGGAGCAAGTACTCCACAGAGGGATTTCCCAGACGTTACACCAGACTAAGCCGGCAATTAGCCCCACTGCCTTCCTCCCCGGGGCCAGGCCACGGGCAGCCAGCACCAGCTTCTTCCTTTTTTTCTTTAATGGTCCTAAGTGACCACTCCTTTTTTTTTTTTTTCCTTAATTGATTTCAGAGAGGAAGGGAGAGGGAAAAGGAGAGGGAGAGAGAGAAACATCAATGATGAGACTCATTGATCGGCTGCTTCCTGCATGACCCCTATTGGGGATGGAACCGGCAACCCACTCATGTGCCCTGACAGGGAGTGGAACTGTCCCCCCTGGTTCATAGGTCAATGCTCAGCCACTGAACCACACCAGCCGGGATAAGTGATCATTTCGTATTGAAAATGGCAATGGAAGGTGGGAGATGTGTGTGTATTTCCATTGTGGGGTCAAAAGCTCACAACACAAAACTCACCACTAGTGACATTCACAAGGTCATGCAGCCTCCATCCAGAACATTCTCCAAAGGCACCCCTTTCCCATTAAGCAGTAACTCCCAGAACTCCCTCCCTCCAGCCCCTGACAACCACTTAACCTACTTTCTTTTTCAATGAATTTTCCTATTCTGGACACTCTATGTGAATGGAGTCGTACAATCATGCAACCTTCCTATTGGCAAGATATTTTCTTTTTTTAAATATATTTTATTGATTTTTTACAGAGAGGAAGAGAGAGGGATAGAGAGCTAGAAATATCGATAGAGAGACATCGATCAGCCGCCTCCTGCACGCCCCCTGCTGGGGATGTGCCCACAACCAAAGTACATGCCCTTGACCGGAATCGAACCTGGGACCTTTCAGTCTGCAGGCCGACACTCTATCCACTGAGCCAAACCAGTCAGGGCTTGGCACACTATTTTCAAATGCCAGGACTTCGTTTCTTTTTACAGCCTACAAATACCCGATTAGTGGTCAGCAAACTGCGGCTCTCGACCACTGACCTGGGAGCTTAATCACAAGGAACAAAGTTAACCTGTAATTATTGGAATTGAGAGTCTACATCAGTGGTCGGGAAACTCGTTAGTCAACAGAGTGGCAAACTGAGTCTCGAGAGCCACAGTGCAGTTTGCTGACTACTGGCCTAGATCTGCTCCCTGTGCCTATCCATTCATCCACGGATGAGCCTTTGTGTTGACTATATGTGGTCCTAGGTGGGGGTGCCCCCACTTACAGGTGAGGGAACGGAGGCTTAGAGAGGGGGAGGCACTTGTTTGGTCACGTGGCTGGGAGGTGGCAGGGGACCAGGCAGGCTAGCTCCAGAACCTGTACCTGTAAGCACTGGGTACCCCCACCTCTCCTGACACCCCACTGCCAGGACCCACACTGCCCCCTCAGAACTCCTCCTTCATGCCCTTCCCCACAGCACTCAGCAGGACGAAATCACATTTCTTTGGGGGGTTCTGGGGCTCGGCCCATGTCTCTGTCCCGGGAGCCCCGCAGGGACCCTCTGGTGTGGATGTCAGGACTAAGTCCTGTTCCAGCTGACTGGCAGGTGGTCTCCATCTGGGATTTTCCCTCTGCGCCTCTGTAAAGTGGGGTAATGCCCGTCTCCAAGGGTTGCGGTGGGGATTTAACAAATTTACAAGATGTTAACCACAGTCACCACAGACTGTATCAGCTACTGTTATGATTCATCTGTGATGCTTGAGTTCTTTCTTGCAAAAAAAAAAAAAATGTTTCTTCCTCTCTCTCTCTAAAATCAGTCATCAAAATTTGTTTAAATTAGGCTTACATAAAAATGTCCTGCCTGCCTGCTGTTTGTTCCATAAAAACATTCCATAGAAAAATGTGTTCAGCTGAGACCGGTTTGGCTCAGTGGATAGAGCGTCGGCCTGCGGACTGAAAGGTCCCAGGTTCGATTCCGGTCGGGGGCATGTACCTTGCTTGCGGGCACATCTCCAGTGTGGGGCGTGCAGGAGGCAGCTGATCGATGTCTCTCTCTCATCGATGTTTCTGACTTTCTATCCCTCTCCCTTCCTCTCTATAGAAAATCAATAAAATATATTTTAAAAAAAAGAAAAATGTGTTCAACCTTTGAACAATTCTGCCCTGGTCGGTGTGCTCAGTGGTTATAGCACCAGCTCATGCAACAAAGGGTCGGGGGTTCCATCCCAGCCCCTCCCCAGCGCCAACTGGGGCGTGTGCAGGAGATGTTCTCTCTCTCTCCCCCTCACTCCTTCCCAACCACTCTCTCTAAAAAAAAAAAAAAAAAAATCAATGGAGTCTGGCCAGGGAGGCTCAGTGGTGGAGCTCCAAGAAGTCTCCAGTTGATTCCCAGTCATGGCACTTGCCCAGGTTGCGGGTTCAATCCCCAATTGGGGGCATGCAGAAGGCAGATTTTAAAAAAAATTTATAATTTAAAAAATGCTCAGTTTGGCTCAGTGGATAGAGTGTTGGCCTGTGGACTGAGGGGTCCAAGGTTCAATTCTGGTCAACAGCACATGCTTGGTATTAGGTCTGATCAAGCAATTGAATCAATACCCCTACCCTGGAAACTGACTTTTCAGGCCATTTCACTAAGGACATTCCCTTTGCTGAGACCACATTTCACTTGTGGTGACCATGTTCCATTATCTCTGGGTCTGCATGAAGAAGTCTCCGCCCAGAAAAAGCCGCTAACGCCCGTTGCTGGGTGCTGGAGCCATCCAGGCTCAGCCACTGGTGTGGACGATGGAATAAATTCCTAATCCCTCACCACTCTGGCCTCATGTGTTCCTCCTTCAGACCTAACGCCCGGGTTTACAGGCTCAATCCCTAGTGGAGGGGGAGGGGGCATGCAGGAGGCAGCCAATCAATGGTTCTCTCTCATCATTGATGTTTCCATCTCTCTCTTCCTTTCCCTTCCTCTCTGAAATCAATAAAAATATGTTTTAAAAATAATTTTTAAAATCAATGAAAAAAATATCCTCAGGTGAGGATTAACAACAACAACCTTTCAACAATTCCATACTTAATAGCTTTTCCCTTGGAGGTGACATAGGGCTCCCCAACACCCCCAGGAACAGGAGACATTTCACACTTTGCTGTGTAACTGCAAGTTCAAGACCAGCTCCCTGGCTCCCTATCCCAAGCAAACGCAGCTGAGCCCTATTTTTGTAGAAACTCCGGACCCTCCCAGGAAGGCATCTGCTCACAGTCTCTGCTACATCCTCAGCCACCAGCACTCATGTGGCCTGGCCCTGGCCCGCAGTAGGTGCCGGAGAATATTTTCCTGGGTCTGGCATATAGAAGGTTTCCTGGGCCTCGCCCATAGTAGGTATTTGACAAAGATTTGCTGTGGGTGGGGACTGGCACATAGTAGGTGCTCAACAAATATTTGGTGGCTGAGTGAACTCAAGCAGCGCCCCTGCCTCTGTCCTCGTACGGGAGATGATACATTGGACTGCCACCTTGGGCTAGGAGGGGACAAGCATCCCCGGAAGAGACTCGGGTCCCACTCACCGATATACTCGTCCACTTGGATGTAGCCATCTTTGTTCTTGTCCAGGTCCTCCAGGGTTTCCTGGGGAGAAAGAGGCATTAGGGCTGGACCCCGTGGATAAGGATGTGAGGTTCTCTCTGGGGATCTCATTGGGGGTGGCTGTGGGACCGGGTCTTGGAGCAGAGCAGTCCCAACAGGGCATAACTGTCCCCAAGGGCATGTGGGAGATTTGGGGGCTTTCTGTGGGTGCCATAATAATGCAGGCCCTACCTGTACTTAGTGGAGGGGGTAGGGGGCAGGGACCCAGATGTCCTGATGCACAGGTTGGTCCTTGCAAGCGCGATTTTGCATCCCGAACTTTCTCATGCCCCAGCCCACACTTTCCGAGGGCAAAGGCCTCTTTCCCTTTAAAAGGTGGAGTCTAGCAATGGCTGGTTTTGCTCAGTGGATAGAGCCTCCGCCTGGGGACAAGGATCCCAGGTTCTATTCTGGTCAAGGGCACATGCCCCAGGGCTGCAGGCTCGCTCCCCAGTGGGGGCATGCAGGAGGCAGCCAATCAATGATTCTTTCATCATTGTTGTTTCTGTCTCTTTCTCCTTCTCCCTTCCTCTCTAAATAAATAAAAATGTATTTAATAAAAACTTTAAAAAGGCGGAGCCTAGACACCAATTCAGCTAGTGTACTGTTTGACACTCTCCAAACCTCTGCTCTCAGTTTGTCTCCTTCCCTTCCTGAGCAAACAGCCTCTGTCCTCATTTTATTTTTAATATATTTTATTGTTTTTTTTACAGAGAGGAAGAGAGAGGGATAGAGAGCCAGAAACATCTATGAGAGATATCGACGACCTGCCTCCAGCACACCCCCTATTGGGGATGTGCCCGCAACCAAGGTACATGCCCTTGACCGCATTCGAACCCGGGACCCCTCAGTCTGCAGGCCGACGTTCTAGCCACTGAGCCAAACTGGTTTCGGCCCCTCATTTTTTTTTTTTAATACATTTTATTGATTTTTTTACAGAGAGGAAGGGCGAGGGATAGAGAGCCAGAAACATCAATGAGAGAGAAATATTGATCAGCTGCCTCCTGCACACCCCCTACTGGAGATGTGCCCACAACCAAGATACATGCCCCCCCTTTCAGTCTGCAGGCCGATGCTCTATCCACTGAGCCGAACCGGTTTTGGCTCTGTCCCTCATTTTTACGTTCAAACTCTCTCCCTGTGAGGCAACACAGGCACCTGACACTCCAGCATGTCTTCTAGCGGAATCGCACGCCAGCATTTTTTAAGGCTGACAGGTAAAATACAGGCTTCTCCATTACATTCCACGTTCCCACAAACAACCAATCATTCTTCAGGAGAAGTCTGTCCCGCACAATATTCGGGACCTACTTGAAGGACAGGATGCTGTTACTTCAGTTTCAGATATATCATTTTTTGGTAAAAGTATGTCCCAAATAGTATGTGAGATATATTTATACTGATCCCAAATACTGTGTGGGCTCTGCTTTCACTGAACATTTTATTTTTTGTTTTAAATTCAAGTGTGATTGAGTGCCCCATGTTATTTGCTGAATCTGATAACTGAAACACATGCTGAAGTTCTTGTTAGTTATTGTAAGCGACTCTCCTTTAGTTCCTCTTTTATGGAACAATGTAGGCTAAAAGTCATGTTTGGAAATCTGTACATGGGGAGGTTGTGCTCACTGTCCACGGATGTGGTGATGACAACAGAGTTTGATGAGGGCATAAAGGGCCAGATCCTATATAATAAAAAAGGCTGATGAACAGCCGAATGACCAGAATGACCAGTCACTGTGACACCCACTGACCACCTGGAGGCAGATGCTCAATGCAGGAGCTGCCCCCTAGTGGTCAGTGCGCTCCCACAGGGGGAGCACCGCTCAGCCACAAGCCGGGCTCCCGGCTGGTGAGCGCAGGGGCGGTGGCGGGATCCTCTCCCATCTCTGCCTCCATGGCAGCGCTAAGGATGTCTAACTGATGGCTTAGGCCTAAGCCGTCAGTAGGACATCCTCTGAGGCTTCCGGACTGCAAGAGTGCAGGCTGAACTGAGGGGATACCCACCCCCCAGTGCATTAATTTTGTGTACTAGGCCTCTAGTAGTAAATATTTTTTGGCTTTGCCTGCTATATACTCTCTGTTGAACTGACTCAACTCTGCAGTTGGAGCATTTGTAAGCAAATGGGCATGGCTGTGTTACAATAAAACTTTACTTGCAAAAACATTCTGTGGGCTGGATTTGGCTATAGGTTCTAGTTCGCTGGACTTGGGTTCTAGTTTGTGGGCCCCTGGTTGAGGCCATGGATTTAATGGTCTAGGTTCAAATCCAGGCTATGGCACTTCTCATCTGGGGAATGACAGGCCCCTACCATAGGGCTGCCATGGACAATTAAGTTGAGGTCATGTGGTCTTGCCCAGACCATGTGGCTTAGTGGTTGAGCACCGACCTACAGACAGGAGATCACGGTTCAATTCTGATCAGGGCATATGTCCGGGTTGTGGACTCCATCCCCAGTGTGGGGCGTGTAGAAGGCAGCCAATCGATGATTCTCTCTCATCGTTAATGACTCTATCTTTCTCTCCATCTCCCTTTCTCTCATGAATCGATAAAAAATTATTTAGCCAAAACTGGTTTAGCTCAATGGATAGAGCGTCCGTCTGTGGACTGAAGGGTCCCAAGTTCGATTCCGGTCAAGGGCATGTACTTTGGTTGCGGGCACATCCCCAGTGGGGGATGTGAAGGAGGCAGCTGATCGATGTTTCTAACTCTCTATCTCTCTCCCTTCCTCTCTGTAAAAAATCAATAAAATATATAGTAAAAAAAATATTTAAAAATAAATAAATTGAGGTAATGTGCCCTACTGGTGTTTCTCAATGGTCAGAGAATCACCCTGCACACAGAAGGGTCGCAGGTTCAATTCCTGGTCAAGGCAAGTACCTGGGTTGATCCCTAGCCCCAGTCAGGGTGCTTGTGGGAGGCAACCGATCCATGTGTCTCTCTCACATCCACGTCTCTCTCTTTCCCTCTCTCCCTTTCTCTCCCCCCTCCCACTTTTTCTAAAAATCAATGGAAAAAATATCCTTGGGTGAAGATTAACAAAAAATGAATAAAAATAAATTGAGGTAATGCAGGTAAAGGAAGGTGTTAAGGGTACCTGGCACACAGGACATGCTCAGTCAGGGTTTGTTAAATAATCTTAGCTCAGGAGAATAAAGAGGTGGCCCTGGCCGATGTGGCTCAGTGAATAGAGCATTGGCCTGGGGACTGAAGGGTCCTGGATTCAATTCCTGGTCAGAGCACATGCTCAGGTTTCGGGCTTGATCCCCAGTGCAAAGGGCAGCTGATCCTTGATTCTGTCTCATCATTGATATTTCTATCTCTCTCTTTCTCTCCCTTCCTCTCTGAAATCAATAAAAACGTATTTTTTTAACCAAGAGATGTTACATTTTCTGCTCTAAAAGAGGGATATTGGGCTTGCAGGCTGGAAAGTATAAAGGGTTAATGCCAGCTCTCCTCTCTGATCCCCATGATTCAGCGATTCCTAACCTGTAACTATTGACACGTGTGTGTAAAATGACACATGAGCATTTACCCCAGGCCAGTGTTACAGTGCTACAGGCAGGAACTCATGCCCACCCTCCAGATAGGGATCATGATCAGTACCATTTCCTTACAGATGAGGAAATTCGGGTCTAGCGAGGTTAAATAACTTGCCCAGGGTCACACAGCCAGGAACAGCAGGGCTGGGACTTGAAACCAAGCCTGCTGGCCTCAGAGCCCTGGATCCTAACAGCTTTGCCAGAGACCCTCAAAGCGGCTTTGGATGGAGACATAAGGGGTTATCTGTGGGGACGGGACTTCGGGGGACAGGGCAGGGACATGGGAGAAAAGAAGATTATTCATCTTTTTTGCATCTTTTGGGCGTTTAACCACGTCAATATGTTACCTATTTAAGAAATGCATACAATTACATTTTTAGAGTAATGTGTGCAGAGTTAGGCATGGCAGAAGAGGGTACAAATCCTTTCACAAATGGTGACACTGGGGGATGTCACCCTCCGTTGACCGGCACTTGTGGCCTGAGTTTCCTGGGGTAGGTGCTAGTGGACCAGGGGACGGGCACTCCCAGGGTAAGTGCTGGCGGGCCGGCCCTCACTCACAGCAACCACGATGTCCCGCATGTGAGGGAACTCCTCCGGGTGCAAGAAGGCTGTCAGCTCCTCCCGGGTGGCCATCAAGTCCCCATCCTGGTCAGCCACGCGGAAACGCCGCTCGTCCCGCGCCAGCATCTTCTTGTAGATCTCTGCGTCTTCCACGTCGTGGAATTCCTCACCTAGGAAAGGAGTGAGGGAGCGGCTGAGATGTGCTTTCATGGAGGTAACAGGCACGCTGAAGAGGAAGACAACAGGATCTTACTGGGGGGCGGGGGGAGGCATGGGGACGGGGGGCAGGGCAGGCAGACCTCCACTAAGTTCACCATACATAATACATATTCATTATTTGCATATATTTGCTACTTGCAGTAAGAGCTGACGATACGCTAATAAGCTCTTTCGCTGCAATAGGGCAATGAACCCGCACAAAGAGCAAGCAGCGTTCTTTAGTTTATTCTCACTTTATGAAGGAGAAACTGACTCCATCACCCAAGGTCACACAGTCAGGGATGATGGGCTTGGAGTTAACACTGGCTCTTGGGACCCCACGTCAAGCTCTGCTGTAGTAGGTTATGCTGCCGCAGGTTGCTGGGCAGAGAGGAGGGGAAGGGCATTTTCAGAGGAAACAGTGTGTGCAGAGTGGAGGTTTGAAGAGTGTGACTGGGCCAGAAAGTGCAGAAGAACAAAGCTAGAGGGTAGGCCAGGTGGGGCTGAGGAGCTGGGACGGTCTCCGGGGGGCCCAGGGAGTCATGGGGGGCTGTGAGCAGCAGCAGGTCAGGGGAAGCGTGGGTGAGGAAAGACCGCTCTGGCGATATCTGAGGGACAGGCTGGGAGAGGGTACAGGAGGCAGAGAACAAGAGCTAGAGGGACCCAGGGCTAGGACATCGGTCAAAGAGCAGAGTAAATGGCTTTGGGATTCTCAGGATGAGAGGTCAGAGGTCAGGGGCATGGAAGGTAGAGGTCCGTGGTCAAGGGTCTGAAGTCCCCTGGTCCCAGAGTTACAGAGGTTGTGGATGCCAGAACGAGAAGCCAGAAATCCGGGATTGGTGGTTTCAGGGTAAAGGGGGCTTAGGAGTAGACCCTGGGCAAGTATCGGGGGTCAAAGGTCAGAGATTTCAGTTAATGGGCTAAAGGTTCTCACTATTAGGGGTCAGAAAGGTCGGGGTCACGGTGTATGTGAGCAGCGGAGGTCGGGGTCTCGCCGCATACCAGGCGCGTAGTAGCCATAGGTGGCATTGCGCAGCTCCTCCCAACCCACACGCCCGTCGCCGTCCGTGTCGTACGTGTGCCAGGCCGCGCTCACCGAGTCCCGTATGTGCCGTTGCTGCGTGTGTGCGATCCACGCGCGGAGCTCGGCTAGCGACACCCAGCCGTCCCCGTCCCCCGCGCGGTCCATGCGGTCCACGATGCGCCTGGGAGCCGGGCGGGAAACAAGTCAATCTCGGGACCCGCTTACGGGGGGTGCGGGGCGGGTGAGGGGGTGTCCGGTCGTCCAGGCTCTGCCCCTCCTGCGATAGCCACGCCCCTTCTGGACACACCTCCTACTAACAATAAAGTCCAGAGGTGCCCGCCAACTGGGGGAGACACGTGTCAATCCTGAGGCCACGCCCACCACAGGGCGCCGTCCCTCAACCAAGGCTCCCCCTCCAGCGGCGATCCGTCCATTCCGACACCTAGAGGGCCTCTGGCTGAGGCCGCGGCCCAAGACGCGCCCGGGGCGGGGGAGGAGCCTAAGACAACCCGGGGCCACGCCCTCCGCTCTGGCCCCGCCCTCGACCTGACGAATTCCTCGTCCCGCTTGTCCTAGTTGGAGTGGGGACGGCGGCGGGAAGGGCGTCACACTGCGCCCCTGGCCCGCAGGACTCCTGTCCCAAGCCTGCCTCTGGTCATAGGGTCGACAACAAAAAATTAAAACCACAAGCCTGCCTCTGACCAACTGACACAGCCGCGCCCCCCTCGCCGCCTCAGGCCCCGCCCCTGCCCCTCCCCTCCCCTCTCCTCCCCTCCCCCCTGGCTCTGCCAGTTGTAGGACCCTCCCTCCTAACCCGCCTCCTGCTCCGCCTCCTCCCTGGATGTGCCGGTCAATTTCAGGACCCTCTTCCTCCAGTCCTGCCCCATGATGCACCCCGTGCCCTTTTCACCCATTATCAGTCATTGACCTAGGACCATCAGCCGCAACCTCGCGGGCTCGGCTTCCCCCCTCCCCTCCTCGTGCTCTGGCGGACCCTGTGCACTGCTCCCCTCCCCACCGGCGCATGTCAAACCCCAGTAGGTCCTACCTCACACCCGTGTCTCAGGTCTCCCCAGTAGACTACCAGGCCTTTCCCGCTACCTTGGCCACCCCCACCCCCCAGGTTTGGGTCCGCGCCCAACCGCTAACCGAGCGCTCAAGGAGCCTTATCTGTCACTGACCCTTAGCCCCTGCTACGGTCACCAGGGTAGAATTTCAGGCGGCCCTGCTGCCCCCTTCTGGGCCAGGAAGTCTCTGCTGGGATCCGTGGGGGACACAAGACTCTCACACACGCTCTACCCTGAGCTTTGAGCTGTTAAGAGCGTGGGATCCACAGCCAGATATTCTACGTTCAAATTCTGAAACCTCCTCTTATTGGCTGTGTGACTGTGGACAGGTCACTAAACCTCTCTGTGCCTCAGTTTCCCCCTCTGTGGGGAATATGTTAGTTAACCATTAGAACAGTGCCTGGCATTGCAGTGATGCTACGCTAAGAGTGTTAGCTTCTCACAGATCTTTCCTCCCTCATCACTCCTTCACCCAATCCCATCCATGCACACTCTCCCAGCCAGAGCCCGGCCACCACAGCTGTTTCCACCCTGGCCTAGGTGCCTTCGGCTCTTGCCTCCCACCTGCACTACTGCGGTTGCTTCCTCGCTGGGTCTAGCCTATTCCCTAAAGGATTCCATTGAAATCTAAGCCAATCACATTCTCCCTCTAAAGCTCTCCCATGGTTCTCTTCTTATTCAGAGAAAAGCTTAAATCTCCACTATGGCCCAAAAGGCCCTGCGCACCCCTTTGTCCCCTCTCTGCCACCACCACCCTCTCTCTCCCTTTGCCCATTGGATTCCACCCACACGGACCCCACTGTTCCTCAAACTCATCAGGCCCCAGGACCTTTGCACTTACATGTCTCTCTGCCTGGAATGCTATTTCCACACAGACCCACACAGCCCTACCCCTACCTCCCCCTGACCTCCCTGTTTTAAATTACAACCTTGAGTCTTCCAGCCCCCATCTCTCTCCTACCCCAGACGGGCTTGGCTTTCTTCTGGGCTGAGTTGGTCGAATTCTTGGGCCACTTCTCGTCCCAGGAAAGCCTCGTGGTCGTACTGGAAGTTCCCATGGGCGTCATCATGAGCAGCCTCGCTGAGGGGAGCCTGGTGGTGCACCCTTCCCTGGCCATGAGGGCTGGCCTCAGGGGAGGGCTTCCCCTGGGCCCCGTGCCTGAGCAGCAAGAGCAGCAGCAGAAGTGATGGTCGCCACATCATCAGGCCCTGAAGAGTGGCGGAGGCTAGGAATCAGGGGTCACAGGGAAAAAGACAAGAGAACAGACAGGAGGATGGGGGGAGGGAAGACCTAGGAAAGGACAGAGTGATTGATGGCCGAAAAGTTTTGGGCTCAAGAAGGGTTGGGTTCTCAGAGGTAAAACCAGCTTTGGGGGAGTCCTGGAGGGGCCCCGGAGCTGCAAGAGAGCGGGGTGGAGGGGATCCAACCGGGAGACGTGGCACACTTCCCACACAAAGTATGGGGCAGGGTCCCGTGGCTAAAAAGAGAGAAAGCATGCAAGTTCCCAGGCGTCGTTTCCAGCCTGGATTCTAATCCACGACCCGAGCGGACCTGAACAGCCCTCCCTAGGCCGGTCACCCGCCCTCGCCTTCTTTTACCGAATTATCCAGCTTCACAGAGTCCTCCAGCTCCGCGTTGTCCAAAAAGATGCCCAATTTGGCTGTTCTCCAGCCAGGCCCCTCCTCTGGCAGCGCAGAGGCTCCGCCCCCCCCCCCCCCCGACCAATATCCTGGGGAGGCCCTCGCGGGGCGGAGCCGAAGAGCGGCCGGCGGGCCGCGGACGCCCTCGCCACGTCCACAAAGCAAAGCTTGCTCCCAAAGTTCGGCCTCGCCCCTTCCCAGGCCCGGCGGGGTGGGAGACGCCGGGTGACGCGGCCGAGGAGAACTACAGCTCCCGGCAGGCTCCAGGGCGCCGAGCCTACAACTCCAGTTGTTCTAACTCTAAAGCCTCATGGGAGATTTATTTTTATCTCCCTTTATTTAAGAAAGAAGGGAACCCGGGGGCAGAGGAGCCAGCCTCTTCCCTGATAGAGGGGCAACTCTTTTTTGTTGTTGTTGCTCTAAGATTAGCACAACTTAGCATAATTTTATGTTTTAAAGATTTTTATTGATTTCAGAGAGGATGGGAAAAGAGAGAGCTATAGAAACATCTCCTGCACGCCTCCTACTGGGACCAAGCAGCAACCTAGGCATGTGCCCTTGGCCGGAATCGAACCCAACCAGCTAGGGCGAGGGAACAACGCTTCTGCTCCACAAAGGAGTCAAATCAGACTCCAACCAAGAATTCCTCCAGCTCTAACCGGTTTGGCTCAGTGGATAGAGCCGTCCACCTACAGATTGAAGGGTGTCAGCTTAGATTCCAGTATGTGCAGGAGGCAGCTGATCAAATGTTTCTCTCTCATCGATGTTTCCATCTCTCTATCCCTCTCCCTTCCTCTCTGTAAAAAATCAATAAAACAAAGAAGAAAAAAAAAAGAATTCCTCCAAATGTTCTGGCGGGACAGCTCAGTTGGTTAATGTCCTATCCCCAGTTGGGGCACATACAAGAAACCAATGAATGCATAAATAACTGGGAAAATAAATCGATGTTTCCCTCTCTCTTTCTCAAATCAATAATAATATTTTAGCCCTAACCGGTTTGGGATAGAGCAGACTCAAGGGTCCCAGGTTCAATTCTGGTCAAGGGCATGTACCTTGGTTGCAGGGACATATCCAGTGGGAAGTGTGCAGGAGGCAACTAATCAATGTTTCTCTCTCATCGATGTTTCTAACTCTCTATCCCTCTCCCTTCCTCTCTGTAAAAAATCAATAAAATATATTTAAAAAAATAATAAAATTTTAATAAAAAAGCTGTGGTACATGTATACCATGGAATACTATGCAGAATAAAAAAGAAGGATCTCTGACCTTTGAGATAGCATGGAGGGACCTGGACATTATTATGCTAAGTGAAATAAGCCAGTCAGAGAAAAATTAGTATCACATAATCTCACTCATGTGGAATCTAATGAATAAAATAAACTGATGAACAAAATAGATCCAGAGACATAGAAGCATGGAACAGACTATGGAATCTCAGAGGAAAGGCAGGGGTGGGTGGATAAGTGGGTGGGAAGAAATTCAACCAAAGACCTTGTGGAAAAAAGGGAACATATGTAATATTTTCAACAATAAAGATTACAAAATATTTTTTAAAACTGTTTTCTTTCCACTCTAAAATACTTTAAGTTCTCAAAATGACTTGTTGGGTGTGCTCAGTGGTTAAGCATTGACCTATGAACCAGTAGGTCATGGGTCCATTCCTGATCAGGGCACAGGTTCAGGTGCGGGCTCAATCCCCAGTAGGGGGTGTGCAGAGGCAGCTGATGGATGACTCTCTCTCTCAGCTTTGAGGTTCCTCTCTCTCTCTCTCCCTCCCTCTCTTTCTTCCCCTTCCCGCTCTCTGAAATCAATGAAAACATATATATTTTCAAGTTTTTAAAATGCCTGGCACAGTGTAAGCATTCGGTAAATATCTGTAAAATTTACAAATGAAAACTGTAAGACTTGGTATATAAAATTGTCAGATTCCACCGTGGCAACATGTTGGCCTCAGGAGAGATCTGCAGCCCAGGGCTTACGCCATGTCCTCCCCCCACCCAGGCTTTCACCTCCCCCGCTGAAAAGGTTAAAATGATGACGACACACGATTCAGGCCCAAACGCATGTTATATGTGAATGTGGAAAAGAGCCATATAGATTAGGAGGGGATACTGAGGCTGGTCACAGGACGAACAATCCGGAGGGCGGGCACCGGGCCCGGGGCTCCTCCTGGAGGCTCAGAAACATCAGAATTCCGGGCGGTCTCACAGCATGAGAGAGCCCTGCCTACATCAGCAGTCCCAGCCAGGACGGCGGATGGTCTGGCAGTGGCTGAGAATGCTTTCATACCCTAACAGTCAGCATTCTTGGTTGGGCCTGAGGACAGGAGGGCCCCAAGGTCGTCCCCACGGAGAAGGATCCAAGGGGCTGAGGAAAGAGAAAGGCGGAGGTCATCAGAATCTGAGTATCTGGGTCTCACCCCTCCCCGTGTGTGTGTGTGTGTGTGTGTGTGTGTGTGTCTGACTACCCGCCTCCAGTTCTCCGTCCCCACCTCTGTCAGCCTAGATCTCTGCTCCCATTGTTTGGGGTCTCTCTGGGAGTCTCCCCTCTTCCTGCCCCCCACCTGGTAGCCCCCTCCTCATCCTCCACCACAGTAGAACTCCTCCTGCAGTCACTGCCATGATCAATAAGAAGCCGATGATGATTCCAACCACTGGCACCAAGGACTTGGCTGATGAATCTGCGGCCAGAGAAACGCTGTCAGGTGTTAAATGGACCCTCTACCTGACCTGAGCCAGGACAGTGGGGAGAGTGGGTGTGGGCAGCCAGCGTAAGTTCTGGGTCTTGGGCAAAGGATGTGGGAACCAGGCCAGGGACCTGCAGCCTCAGGGCTGGTGTTAGAGCTCGGAGGGGGGGGGGAGGAGGGAGAGAGGGAGGGGAAGAGGCTCGGGGAGGTGGGGAGGCACAGAGAGGTGTGAAAGGTCGGTCTTGGTGAGAACTGGCAGCAGCAGGACAGAAGGTGGTCAGACTTCGGGAGGACTGTCCACCGTGGTTAACAAGAGGCCAGACTCGAGGCCAGCAGCAGCGACCCGGAAGACCAGGGAGGGGAGAGCACACGAGCCAGAGGTCAGAGGGCAGGCACTGGGAGGAGGGGCAGTGGGGGGTGGGGCACGAGGCGGGGAGACTCAGGCAGGACTGGCAGCCGTGCGGTGGGGGGTGACCAGCCTCGGAGGGGGTTGCTATAGAAAGGCCAAAGAAAATGCCATACCCCGCGGGACCTCACCCAGGCCCACGGCCAGGGGCTGCGGCAGCCCCGCGTGCTGCACCACGCAGCGGTAGTGGTGCTCGTCGCCGCTCCGCACGGTCAGCGTGGACCAGGCGTGGAAGGAGCCGTCGCCGTTGGGGCCGAAGTTGCTGTCCCCGGAGCCCACGGCCAGCCCGTTCCGTAGGAAGCGCAGCTGCAGCTCCGGGGGGTAGAAGGAGAAGGCGCTGCAGGTGAGCACGGAGAGGCCGGGGTCGCCGGGGCGGGCCTTCAGGCGCATGGACGGCGGCTCTGCAGACAGACAGCGGGCAGGCCTGAGCGCCCCGCCCGGGCAGGCCAGGCTGGACAGGGACGCTGGGGGGCCTCCAGTCCCTCCCTGCAGCAGGTCCCACCATGTGCCCTGCATGCCCTGTGCTTCGCCTGGAGAATACACTGGTGAAAGGAGAGGGACCTGCGTGGGGGGCGAGACAGGGACCCAGCTCTCCGCCAGCAGGGTACCAGCGCTCATCCATCCTCCCTGCAGCGGACATGTGCTGGGCACCCACTGCGCCGGACACTCCTCCAGGCGCAGACACAGCGTAAACCAGAGACCATGCAGCTTATGCTGGAAGGGGAGAGGCAGATGTTTGGGTATAAATAAATGACCGGGCAACAGGCCCTGAAAGTGGAATGATTAGGGAAAATAAGAAAGACCTACACTCCTTACAAAGGTAGTAAGAGGGCGCCCTGGCCCGTCGGCTCAGTGGTTAGAACATCAGCCCGCCAACCCAAGGGTCGCGAGTTCGATTCAGGTCAAGAACAGGTACCTGGGTTTCAGGTTCCCCGCCCTGTTTGGGGTGCATGTGAAGACAACTGATTGATGTGGGTTCTATCTACATCAGTGTTTCTCTCTTTCTTCTCTTCCCTCCCCCCGCTCTTCCACTCCTCCAGTGAAGATTAACAAAAAAACGAAAACAAGAAAATGAAAGGAAGGGAAAAAAGATAGCAAGAGGGAATTATAAAATATTTCATGCCAGCACATTTGAATATACTGCTTTCCAAAGATATACAGCTTTCCAAAACTGACACAATAAAACTTGAGCCGAGACCGGTTTGGCTCAGTGGATAGAGCGTTGGCTTGCGGACTGAAAGGTCCCAGGTTCGATTCCGGTTGGGGGCATGTATGTTGCTTGCGGGCACATCTCCCTTGTGGGGCGTGCAGGAGGCGGCTGATGGATGTTGCTCTCTCCTTGATGTTTCTGACTTTCTATCTCTCTCCCTTCCTCTCTGTAAAAAATCAATAAAATATATTAAAAAAACACACAACCAAACTTGAGTAGTACTAAGTACTTAAAAAATTTAATCCATAAATTCACACTTTTCAAGAAACAAATGTCAGGCCCACTTGACATCATTGGTGAATTCTTCAAAACAACTAAGAAAGAAAAAGATCCTGCTCTTACATAAATTATTCCAGGAAGTTGAGAAAAGAGGAAGCTATTCCTAGCATAGTAGCCAGGGTAACCTTGATAACAAAACCTCACAAGGACATAACAAGCAATGGAATTTCATCTCTCATGAAAAGAGATTCAAAATCCCTTAAAAAAAAATAACAACAAACACATTAACAGATATAATCGAATCATTTAAAAATTGTATTTATTGCCGAAACCGGTTTGGCTCAGTGGATAGAGCGTCAGCCTTCGGACTGAAGGGTTCCAGGTTCGATTCCGGTCAAGAGCATGTACTTTGGTTGCGGGCACATCCCCAGTAGGGGGTGTGCAGGAGGCAGCTGATCGATGTCTCTCATCGATATTTCTAACTGTCTATCCTTTCCTTTCTCTGTAAAAAATCAATAAAATATATTAAAATAAATAAATAAAATAAAAGTTGTATTTATTTACTTATTTATTAGTAATCCTCACCCAAGGATATTTTTCCCATTGATTTTTAGAGAGAGTGAGAGGGAAGGAAGGAGGGAGAAGAGAGAAAAAAAGAAACTAATGTAAGAGACACATATCAATCGGTTGCCTCTGGCATGCACCCCAACTGGGGCCAGGGATCCAACCTGTAGCCCAGGGATCCATTCTGAAACCCAGGTACCAGCCCTTGATCAGTAATTGCACCAGAGATGCTTCAGGGCACAGTCCTATCCTCTAACCATTGAGCATACTGGCCAGAGTAGAAGAATTAAGTCATTTATATGAAAGATAATACATTATGGTCAAATTAAGTTTTTTAAAAAATATATTTTTATTGATTTCAGAGAGAAAGATAAAAACATCAATGATAAGAGAGAATCATTGATTGGCTGCCTCCTGCACGTCCCCCCACTGGGGATTGAGCCCACAACCGAGGCATGTGCCCTTGACTGGAATCAAACCTGGGGCTCTTCAGTCCCCAGGCTGACTCTCTATCCACTGAGCCAAACCAGCCAGGGTGATCAAGTAAAGTTTTCTTGTGAATTTGAGAATACATGATGTTCACTATCACCACTCTATTCAACAATTGTATTGGGGATCCTAGCCAGTGTAACAAGATAAGAAAAAGAAATAAACGGTATTAAAGTTGCAAAAGAAAATAAAATGGGTAAAAGATGACATAATCCAAAAGAAGCTATACGAATTAATAGAAATAAATAAATTCAAAAAATTTTCTGGATACAGGGAAATATATAAAAATCAATAGTACTTCACCCTGGCCATGTGACACAATTGGTTGAGCATTGTCCCAAGCACCAAAAGGTTGCCAGTGGATTCCAGGTCAGGACACATGCCCAGGTTGCAGGCTTGATCCCCAGTAGGGGGCCTACAGGAGGCAGCTGATTAATGTTTCTCTCTCATAGATGTTTCTCTCTCTCCCTCTCTGCTCCTCTCTCTAAAAAAAATTTCAATAAAAACATATTTAAGCCCTAGCTGGTTTGGCTCAGTGGATAGAGCATTAGCCTGTGGACTGGAGGGTCCTGGGTTCGATTCTGGTCAAGGGCACATGCCCTGTTCGAGGCTCAATCCCCACCCAGTAGGGGGCATGCAAGAGGCAGCCAATCCATGATTCTCTCTCATCACTGATGTTTCTATTTCTCTCTCCCTTTCCCTTTTTCTCTGAAATCAATAAAAATCTATTTAAAATAAATAAAAAATAGCTGAAACCAGTTTGGCTCAGTGGATAGAGCATTGGCCTGCGGACTGAAAGGTCCCAAGTTCAATTCCAGTCAAGGGCATGTATCTTGGTTGCGGGCACATCCCCAGTGAGGGGCTTGCAGGAGGTACCTGATCAATGTTTCTAACTCTCTATCCCTCTCCTTTCCTCTCTGTAAAAAATCAATAAAATATATTTTAAAAAAATAAAATATTTAAATTTGTTTGAAGGCAATAGTATTTCTATAAGCTAGCTACAAACAACTAGAAAATGAAATTTTTAGAATTACCATTTACAGAATCATCAAAATATGTCAGTACTTAGGAATAAATCTATCCAAAGAGGTGTAAGACCTCGCCATGGAAAACTGCCAGTTATTACTCAGAGAAGTTAAAGGACATCAAAACAAGTAAAGGGATATACTGAAACCATGAATTAGAAGACAGTATTGTTACAGATGTCAATTCTCCACATTGACCTATAGATACAATTTAATTACTAGAAAAATCCCAACTGAGCTTCTTTTGGGCAGAAATGTATATAGAAATGTATGCAAATGACATAGAATAACCAAAGCAATAGAGCTGGAAAACTCAACTACTGGATAACAAAACTGTCCACAAACCTATGATAACAAAGAGTGACTTATTGGCTCAATTTCCGTCCAATAGAACAGTGGAATGGCAAGGTGTCTAAAAGCAGATTCAGCCTGGCCGGCGTGGCTCAGTGGTTGAGCGTCGACCTATGAACCAGGAAGTCACGGTTCGATTCCCGGTTAGGGCACATGCCCAGGTTGCAGGCTCTATCCCTAGTGGGGGGTGTGCAGGAGGCAGCACATAGATGATTGTCTCTCATCATTGATGCTTCTCTCCCTGCCCCTCTCTCCCCACCTTCTCCCTCTGAAATAAATAATAAAAATATTAAATTTTAAAAAAAAGCAGATTCACACCTAATTTAGGAAAAAGGTTCCACTGCAATTCAGTGGGGAAGACAGGATGATGGTCAACAAACGATGCTGGCTGAACTGGACATCCATGAAGGACACGTGAGCCTTGACCCCTGTCCTCACACCATTATATAGAATTAACTTGAGATGAATCATATAGCTAAATATGAAAGCTATTTAAAATAAGAAAAATATCAATGTCTTTTAAAAGAAGACGGGAGGATAGCTTCATAAATTTGAGAAAGGACGTATTTGTTTTCTTTGTAATTTTTAATTTTAGAGGGAGGGGAAATGAGAGGAAGAGAGAGGGGGGAAGGAAAGGAGGGAGCGAGAAACATCGATTTGTTGTTTTACTTATTTAAGTATTCATTGGTTTCTTCTTGTATATGCCCTGCTTGGGGATCAAACCAACAACCTTGGTGTTTCAGGTCAATGCTCTAACCAACTTAACCATCCGGCCAGGGTGAAGAAAGATTTCTTAAAGAGAATACACAAAAGAACCGTAGAATAAAAGATGGATACATTAACATTCATCAAAATGAAGAACATTTGCTCATCAAAAGTTTTCCTTAAGAGAGTGAAAAAGCTGAGATCGGTTTGGCTCAGTGGATAGAGCGTCAGCCTTCGGACTGAAGGGTCCCAGGTTCGATTTGGTCAGGGGTGTGTATCTTGGTTGTGGGCGCATCCCCAGTGGGAGGGATGTCTCTCTCTCATCGATGTTTCTGGTTCTCTATCCCTCTCCCTTCCTCTCTGTGAAAAATCAATAAAATATATTAAAAGAGAGAGAGAGAGAGAGAGAGAGAGAGAGAGAGAGAAAAGATAAGCTGCTGACGGAAGAAGTTATTTCCAATGGAACCACTGGACACAGCCAAAGGACTCATATCCAAAATATATCAAGACCTCCAATAAGAAAAAAAGACAAAAATTCTGATGTTAAAATGGGCAAAAGAGATCTTAGCCTTAGCCAGTGGGGTTCAGTTGGTTGGGCATAGTCCAGTATACTGAGGTTGCTGGTTCAATTCCTAGTCAGGGCACATGCTGGGGTTTCTGGCTTGATACCTGGTAGGGAGTGTGTAAGAGGCAGCCCATTGATGTTTCATTCTCTCTCTCTCTCTCCCCCTTCCTCTCTCTCTAAAAATGAAAAATTTTAAAAATGGGAAAAACACTCAAACAGCCACTCCAAAAGAGTGGATACCCAACTGGCCAATAATGTGAAAAAGCACTCAACATGACAAGTCATCAAATCATTTATCTGGCCCTAGCTGGTCTGACTCAATGGCCTGGGGGCTGAAGGGTCCCGGGTTTGATTCCTGTCCAGGGCACATGCCTGGGTTGCAGGCTTGATCCCCAGTAGAGGGTGTGCAGGAGACAGCCGATCAGTGATTCTCTCTTATCACTGATGTTTCTATCTCTCTCTCCCTCTCCCTTCCTCTCTGAAGTAAATAAAAACATATTTTTTACAAAAATCAGCTCTGACTGGTTTGGCTCAGTGGGCTGAAAGATCCCAGGTTCGATTCCGGTCAAGGGCATGTACCTTGGTTGTGGGCACATCCCCAGTAGAGGATGTGCAGGAGGCAGCTGATCAATGTTTCTCTCTCACTGATGTTTCTCTCTATCCCTCTCCCTTCCTCTCTGTAAAAAAATCAATAGAATATATATTTTTTAAAAAATCATTTATCTGATTAGTGAAATATGAATTCAGAAGATACTACAACACACCCACTAGAATTGTTAAAATGAAAGAGTATCAAATTCTGGCAAACCTGTGGAGCAACTGGTGGGCGTAGGAAACTGGTTCAACCACTTTGCGAGAAGCATAGCCCAACCTACTGAAGTTAATCCTATGCATAGACTATGACTTAACCATTCTACTCATGGGTATGAAGTCCAAGTAAATGAGAATACAGATTCATCCAGGAGCTTTTCTCACCACAGCCCCGATCTGGGAAGAAGCCATGCATTTGACAAACTGTGTTAGGGAGCATGCAGTGGAACAGTACTCAGCAATAAAAAAGAACTACTCATACACTCATCAACAGAGTCCCCACACACGCTGGAGTGAAAGAAGCAAGCACACAAGCGAGCACACAGGCATAGTTGTATGAAGTTCAAAGGCAGGCAACCCTATTGGGGCAGAAGTCAGGTGAGTTGTTGCCCTTGGGGAGTGGTGAATTGGAGGGGACACAAGAAAGTCTTCTGGCACCCTAATCGGTTTGGCTCAGTGGATAGAGCATTGGTCTGTGGGCTGAAGGATCCCAGGTTCGATTCCGGTCAAGGGCATGTACCTTGGTTGCGGACACATCCCCAGCAGGGGGCGTGCAGGAGGCAGCTAGTCAATGTTTCTCTGTTTCTAACTCTGTATCCCTCTCCTTTCCTCTCTGTAAAAAATCAATAAAATATATTTTAAAAAGAAAAGAAAAGAAAGTCTCCTGGGGTCCTGGAATGTCCTAGATCTTGATGTGGAGGGCAGGTACTTGGGCAGAGATAGAAATTAATCGAGCCCGGCCGGTGTGGCTCAACGGTTCAAATTCAACGGTTCAATCCCCGGTCAGGGCACATGCCTGGGTTGCAGGCTCGATCCCCAGTGTGGGGCAGGCAGGAGGCAGCAGCTGATCAAGATTCTTTCTCATCATTGATGTTTCTATCTATCTCTCCTCCCTTTCCCTTCCTTTCTGAAATTAATAAAAATATATTTTAAGTAAGTAAATAAATCATCCCTCTGACTGCCAGGTAAGAGGGTGGTCCATATGGAGGACCGAGAGGGAAGCTGGGAGGGCAAGGTGGGGGGACCCTAGGGGCCAAAGAGCTCTGGTTCCAGCCCCGGCCTGTACCTCTTTACATGTGCTGTAACGGGTCACACGAGCCCGCAGACGGTAAACGAGAACCTCATGGGCCGAAGACTATCCCTGGTGTGACACCAGTGGGACCAGACAGAGAAGGACAGAGGTGAAGAGAGGGGAGGGCTGGTGTGAGCTCAGGGAACTCTGGGTGATTCCACCTGGCAGAGGGGTGCAGACTAGAAATGTGAGGCTCGGGAGAGGGACAGGGGCCCAATGCCAGGCTGAGGGCCTCGAGCTCTGTCCCGAGGGCTCTGGGAGCCACAGGAGGGCTGTGTGCAGGAGAGGGGCAGGGTCAGCTCTGGGGACAGAAAGACCCTCCGGGACCAATGGGGGATGGGCGGGGGGCACTGGAAGTCTGGAAGTCGGGCGGCCCGGGAAGAGCTGTGGGAAGAGCATGGGGCTAAGGGGGGCCGTGGGGACGCAGAGATCCCGGATCAGATTTCTCTGGAGGCTGCTCACCCTTCCACTCCAGGTTACTGCGGCCGGTCTCCAGGTGGCCCAGCAGCCTTTGGGGGCAGGAGGACATCAGGAAGTGCCTCTCCTGCCACACAGCATCCTCATGCTGCTGCCACTTCTCACTAATGGCCCGGGCCTCGGGCCAGTCTCCATCCCAGTTGCCCGCCTTGATGTCGAACTTCATGAACTCCTCACCATTCAGGGCAAACGTGGCCACGGCAACTGAGGAATTGTCAGGGCCCAGCTCACAGCCCAGCAGGCCCTGCAGAATGTAGGAACCTGGGGTACCCAAACACAGGTGAGCAGGGCCCAGGAACAGGGGTCCCAGGCCCTCCTCCCTCACACCCAGGAGCCCAGGCCCCAGCCCCTCCTCCCTCACACCCAGGGGTCCAGGCCCCCAGCCCCTCCTCCCTCAGACCCAGGAGC